>PNEQ01075363.1:0-26699 GCA_003012365.1 Medauroidea extradentata
TCTAGTAAGTTATAGAAATTTAGTCATTGTTTCAGAGTTTATCCGTCAATAGTTCTGCCAAAAATATTGAGTTACTTTAATATAAATAGGGTTAGTGACGAAAAAATGTTGGTTTAAAAATTTTTCTTTTCTACCACGGGAATTTTACTCTAATAATAGTCGCATCTTCAATTTTTTGCATCCAATGTGGCAAAAAATACGCGACGATTATGCGGTAAAACACGGTATGACAACATGAAAAACTCAAATCATGAAACAAACATGAAATGACGTCACACTACGACTCCGGAGACCAAAAATCCGAACCGCACTACACGCTGACTACAGAAGAACTTATTACTCGCACGTGTCACAAAAGTTAGGTTAGGATTTCCGTTCATAGATGTTCATCAAATGCAAAGATAACGCACCGCAAAAGTTTCTCCAACTTGACCAACCAAAATTTCCGTCCAAAACGAGTGTATTCCAATACCAGCACAAACGCGCTGAATGTATTCAAAACAAACTTCACGTCTCTAAAAACATCTTGATCCGTGCTAAGTCCTTCTACAACTAAAATATATAACACATTCCGAAAGTGTGAATGAATTACGCATAAAGTGATGACGCAGCGATGCGCCAAACTTATTATTCAATATTTACACAACGTGAAAATAAGCCAATACAACACATTACGTATAGAGTGCGCTCTAATGCGATGAAACGTATAAGCTTCTATGGTATTACGTAAAAGTGTGTTTCTCTTTGAATGTGCGTTGCCATGATTATTTACGTTTTTGCAACATGTAAACAATCTATGAGTAACGTTTTGAAAGTGGTCTCTCTGGATTAAGGGATCATCGTCTTGTGGAACAGTCATTATTTATTTATTTAACTACACGGTAATGTATTAAATGGCATTTGCAGGTTGGTTTATGTCGTGTACACCTTATTTATAAACGGTACCAAGAAAAACTCGAAAGCTCGATTCTTTCCGAGGTTTATATTTCGAACTCGAGTTTTTCATACAGACTCGACTCGGCTCGAAATTTCGAGTACTCGCAGGTGCCTAATATACAGTATTTTAATTATAATTCTAGATATGATTGGTCTTGGAAAGTGCTGACTAACATGAACCACCTGTATTTTACTAGCAGAAGTGGATTTATTTTAAGGTTATTTTAAAGTACCAGTAAGAATACATTTTTACCAGACATAGCTTATTTTATATAACTGTATGTGTGATGTGATTTATTACAAATACCCTAAAAGTATAGGTAGGTGTATTAGCTGTGAAAAAATAAATAAAGGTGAACTGTTCGTCATTATAAATGTTAAGGCCATGCCCTGTAGTTTTACAGTTATTTTTTTAAATATTTTTTAAGCAACTACATTTAGTCTCAATGAATCCATGCATTTTTTATTCACAAATATATTTTTTTAATTTGTACTTAATTTTTTGGTAGCAATAAAATAAACATAATAGTTTTTTATATATTTGCTCCCAAACAAACAATATTGTTTGAAAATAAGCCAAAATGAAGGAAAATATTTTTTTGTAAAAAAAAAACTGCATTATTTTGCAAAACTTATACATAGAGTTGTGCATCGTAAGACTTCTTTTAGGGCTGTATGTATAAACGACTTTCGAAAGCCCTGTAGCAGACGTTCACTTAGCAGCTCGTCAACTACTCGCAACCTGTAAATGACTTTCGGGAGCTTGCTAGCTGAAAGTGTTTCCATATCCACTTGAAGTATAACTATGGCAACATAGCACCATTTTTCTTCCTTTTGATAGTAATTAGAATGAGTATAGGAACATACCCTACAGTTTTCGATTGTCTTTGCTGAGATTTCACAACATTTGTTGTTCATATCTGAGATGATGTTATTATAGAGTGTCTACCGGTCACGGAAGTCACCAAAATAGTCACAGAATTTAAACAATGTCACGGAAGTCACAAAAAAGTCACGGAATTTAACAAAGGGTCACAGATTTTGTAAGTGAGTAGGTGAGCGCCGTGTATGAACAAGCAGCTTATTTTCACATGTTTAAATTGTGCTTATTTATTTGTAGCTTCAAAAAATGAGCATGTACTTCGCTAGGAATTATCTGCAAGTTCATCCAACCTCTGTGCTTAGGGGTGTGCGATATGTCGACACGTCAAAGTCTACATCGACATGTAACACATGTCGATGTGTCGACATTTATCTGATAATATTTTCGATATGTCGAAGTCGACGTGTCGACATTTATCTGATAATATTTTCGATATGTCGAAGTCGACGTGTCGAGGTCGACGCATGTGTCGGTGTCAACGCGTGTGTCGAAGTCTACATATGTCGAGGGATATTGACCTTTATGTGTGTATGCGTGTGACATGACAGGGCTCGCTTCGTCTTCTTCATTTTACTTTATTTACCTCCGTTCTCTTTCTGCGAACGCGTGGGCTGGAGCCTGGGAACTGATGCCAAGAAGGTATCCCACGCTTATTTCCTAATCGAAGCAAGGCAGGTTCAGTCCGGTCCACGTGTTCGCGGTCTTATTCTTCATTTTCATCTGTGTCCTCGCATCGCGTTGCGTGTAATGAGCTACGTTCGGTTTAATTCAGCGTTGTACCACTAACTTATAGCATAATTTTATTGACAGTTACAACTATTTTCCGTGACGTTCATATCGTCATGACGGATGAAAGTCATGAGACGAACGTTGTTTGTGTTGATGTAAACGATTGTGAGATCATACACGAACCTACCGCTACCGGCGGGAGTCCATATTAGAAATTTATCATAATATTTAAAAGATCAAAAGGCCAAGTGTAAATAGTGCGGACACGTAGTTAACCGCATTAAGGGCACTGCCTTCCCGCGCATTAGAAGCTGAAAAACGACGGAGCTGTAAGGTTGACCTGGAAGCGCGCATCAAATTCCGCGACGCCGTTACGAGCAACTAAGTTCAGTGCAGTTCGCAATCTGAGTTTCATATACATCCGGTTAATACATTTTGAAGCAAGGCAGTCTGAAAAGCTCGTTTTTAGTCATGTTGGAGGGCTTAGAAACAGTGTTTTTAATGAGCATGGTGTCTTAATAATGAGGTTCCAACCTTGTCTAAAATTTTTCTTTTTGTATGTTGGCACAATGGGCATATGTGGAATACTTTGTAGAAAAATCATGTTTACGGACACACTGCGATGCATTTGAAGCGTGAGATAGGCGGCCGCCTTAAGGGGAATACCGCCAGCATGAAATCGCATCTCAAATCGAAACATCCACTTTGGTAATTTCAAATTTCATGTAATCCTAGAAATTAGGACATAGATTTCACCATTTCACAAGAACCTGTTCCATCTATACAGTATTTCAACTTAACTGAAGATATGTAATTAAAAATATTTTTATTTAGCTTTTCTGACCGATTATTTATATTATAAGAAGAAACATGAAATTACATAATTTTACTTAATTCATGTTGTAAGCAAGCTTAAATAGTAGTTGCTCTTAGTGTTTCAAGCGAAAAGGAACGAAAATCTGCGATCTAATTGCAATTGCATAACATTTATGATTGCTTGTAAAATTTAAACCAAGCAGTTCGCACTGTACACTTTAAGTAGGCTTGCAAGTACAAATGAAATTTATCCTCATAAATTTTGTATAGCAGTAAAATACCTACTGGTCATTGGTAATGTTAATATTTGGTGTTCATACTAGCTGCATGGCCACGGCTTTACCAGCTAATATTTTTTCTTAAAATTAACAACTTTATTGTATTCTTGAAATAGAAAAAGAAGCCGGACACATTATCTAATACGTAACTGTGTATCGTAATATTATAATTACTGTCATGGCGTTGTCTGCAATTATTTTATTTCAAGTGTTTAGGTAAACAAAACGAAATAGTGGGAAGCGGTGTTAAACTTGTGCGTACCCTATTATAGATATCCTACTGTGGCTTTGCTCACTTTTTAAAATAAAATACGTTATGGAATTCTTTAAACAAAAATGAAAATAAGACATTATCCTTAATGCAGATAAACCTCTTCAAAACAGAACTCAGCAATATTCAGATTTATTTTATTTTTTCATCGTTTGGGCAGGTTTTCTTTTAATACAAGTGTGTAACAGACAAAAAAATTTTTTTTTATATTTAAAAATTTTTTTTTTAGTTGCAATATAGAACTTTATAGTATTAGTAACCTAGATTAACAAAATCGGACCAAAACATCTTTGCCGCCACTCTAATGGAATAAATATTTGAAAACAAAACGGAATGAATGTGTGACATCCCAACTTTTATTCGATCCATTTTGATCGTAGTGTCGGCGCTGGCTTTAGTCAGATGTCACTAAATGAGCGCAGATAAAAGTAATTCCTGTGGGATGCCCTTTCATAATTCTCTTCTTTTTATCAGTAGAAAATTGAATTACATTGCCCCAGGACTGTATCACATCCGGCCAAATGTTGACGATATTTGAGACGTCTGATACACCGCCGCCGAGCTTTCTGCAAAAGAGAAGTGAACTACCGTACACGATAATTAAGGGGCCTGCCTCGTGGCACATGTGTTTGTGTGAGTGAAGTTTGGTGCTAAGGGCGACGTCGTATGGGCCATACAACGGTGCGTCGCCTCTACGCTTAAGGCGTGCAGTCTTCGCGAAAAAAACAAATTTCCTGTGAGACTTAAGTAGTGACCCTATTGTTGTATATACAAAATCACTTTACTAAAGTCCAATGCACTGCCCTTAAGTTGTTTCACATGTATTCGACTAGTACATTTTCCGCTATAGCAGACTGAAAATCCAGTTTTAACCCATTTTGACGTGCCCTAAAAGGGGATTTCTAATATGTGTGTTGTCTTGAAAGTACTTAAGGGCAGTCGTCTGAAGTGTGTGTTGTTTTCGTAGACAAACGGAGTGAACACATGCGTATTAGTTTTGATGTCAAACTTTTTCTTCAAACCCGCTGCAGTGTGATTTTATGGCAATGAGGCGGGCCCCTTAACACACACAATGCATTTGATACGAACAGTTTCTCTAAACAAAATTATACGTATGTGATAGCGAGCAACTGGAACATACTGTTACATGAAATCAAATTACACATTTCTGAGCTCATTTGGATAGAACTCTTATTGATTAAAAATAAAATAGTTGATTTTAAATTTTTGTTTACCGTCAATCAAAATGCATATAAAATACATGAGATAACAATGACTATGCAATAATTTAAATCACTGATGGAACGTTAATTAACTCTGAAAATTATGCAAAAGAAGCATTTACCATGAATTAAAAACTACAAATTACAACAAGAGTTTAATGAACTACGCAATAACAATATTTAATAAATTAACAACGTATGACCTAAATTCTCCGAGGTGGTAGTTGAATTATTTCTCGTAGGTCATATTGACTTGTCTCAGTAACGTTTTCCTTCTTTCGCACCCAAAAAATTTTGAATTTGGTTTTTATATATTTATGTAAGCTTCATTTTAAAGCTAAACTGCTTAAGGAGATTCGGGTCATTAAGGGGAAACAAGTGTTATTTTTTAAACGGTTATTAAATTAGAATTTCAAAATATCTTAAATTAATATTTAGATATTTACGCAAGTTTTATTTTATTGCAAAATCCACCTCAATATCTGACCAGGTTTAAGAGATACAGAAGATTAATTGCAAATAAAATTTAATTTTTTTAACAGCTTTTGAGTTTGAAATTTTTAAAAGTTTTTAGGTATTTACATAAGCATAATTTTGAAGTGACCATCCCCTTGGTACCTCAACTGTTTAAGAAGAATCCAAGATGGATTAAAACATATTTAATGGATATTCACCCCTTAATTTCCGAATTTCGAAAAATCTGCTAAATAGAACTTCTTTTGGCAATATTTTAAAGTAAATAAAGTAACAATAGCTCTTCAGGTTGAGATATGTGGGATTCGCTGAAAACGGATTCCACCCCTGTTCACCACTTTACTTATAAAATTTTGAATAATCTCTTCTTCTTAATGGGTGCCTACAAGGTAAGGGGAAACCGCCCTCAAATTTTCATTTTTTTAGGTCTAGTAGTTTGGGCTGTGTGTTGATGAGTGAGTGAACGAGTGAGTGGGACACTTCATTATACATATATGTAATACTGTAAACAAAATAATTTTACCGGGTATGTACAACCTCTAATTAAAACTACACTGTCGAAGAAGAACGGTTTTCCTTTCTTATATATCAGGTGTAAATTAAATAGTAAAACAGTTTAATTTTATTTACCGTTAAAAATGAAAGCCTGTTTTTTTACGTGAAAATGTGACGGCTGTGTAATGAGAATGACTTTCGCGCGTCGCCATTTTGGTAGTGTTCGCCTCTCTTCCAGGATGGCCTCCACAAAACGTCTAGTGGCCATATAGTGTAATTTGATTCCAGAAATATTTAATGTGCCAAAGTAGAAATCTGAAAGCATGTAACTAGAAAATGAAGTAGTATCAAATATGAACAACGCAGTTACATTATACTTCCAATTTTATGCCTAATGTTTCAATTAAATCAACATTTATAAAAGTGAACTTTTTGTATTTGGGGGGAATTCGGCGGATTTTATGTTAAGATTTGGCTGATTTTCATATCTATAGTTGGCAACACTAGTCGTCAACAAATTTTTGTGTTTATTTATACTTTGGAAAGGAAGACATAACCCAACCCCGTTGTGTCTTTGAGAGTTACGTGAACTGTTTAGTCTTTAGGCTCAGTATTTATTTAGCATATATTTTCGTGGAGTATTTCTAGTGAAAGATTAGTAGTAGATGTAAATTGAAGATTCGCCGACTGTCATTTCAAATAACGTGACATATTACCTGAAATTGTGTTAAAATGTCTTAAGTGTGGAACATTTTATATTAGCATTAGTGAAAATGACAAATATGCATTTTTTGTAATCATTGTAGTGCACAAATTTCACGGGGCGGCGCTTCCAAATCCACAACCAAGTTAATGAAGCATTTAAAATCCCTGCACACATTTTTACCAGATAAAACAGAGTATTTGCAGAAAAACAAACTTTTCTTTACAGCACATTCCCCAGCAAACACCAAGTCGGAAGGCTCCACACGTGAAAGTACTGCCACCTTTGAACCCATTTTGAATTGTGATGGTACAAGCTCGTCAACTTCTTGCAGAGGAACTTCATGTAAATATGCTTCTTCACTGTCAGTTAAAGAAACTTGGCTAAATGTTGTGCCTTTTTCTGCATAGCCCAGTACTCGTAGACAAACTTTATGAGTATGATTTTGCTCAAGTTTGTGTGTTTATTGCTTTATGTGAATTGGCAAATAATCATCTTCTTTATATCTAGCATACATATCTTTTTCGTGGAATATGCCTGAGATTAAAAGCAGTAAAGCAATATTTTCCCCTTATTAATGCACTTTATAGTGTAATGCAGTAAATGTTTATTTAAGGCGAATTAAGTGACCAGAATCACTATGAACCGAAAACTGGAATGACTCTGAATCGAGAATCGAAATTTAGGAATCGGTACCGGAATCGATAAAAATATGTACTCGAGACCCATCCCTTATATATATATTATGTATGTTAGAGATGGGTTGAGTGTGTGTGTATATATATATATATATATATATATATATATATATATATATATATATATATATATATATATATATATATATATATATATATATATATATATATATATATATTATACACACACACACACACACACACACAGAGATAATAAAATGATGTTTTTCATAGTAATAAATTGCATGCTAATCTGTACAGAGAAGTGTAGACTGTAAAGTGTATGTTTTGCCACTTTAGGGTGTTATTAAGTTGTTTGTATTGAATGTGGTGTAACGAAACTACCATTCAGACGTTTTCTGGTTCTGAGGTGTATGCTCTTTCGACAGATAAACGCAACGGCTTTTAGTAGTTTGGAATAAAACGCTTACTTTAACAAGTAAACTTATCTATAACATAGGTAGGAAGGTGCCTTACAATTGAGCGTTACATGCTACGTTGTAAAAAAAAGTGAAAATTTACATGTACAAAGGTTTGATAATTTTACATATTTGTTCATGTAGTCATGTAGACAAACACCGACTGTATATGTAATTAAACACAAATGTTTTTAGAAATCCAAAGATTACTATAAACTCGAGTTTAAATTACACAGACGTACATACTCGCAGTGTCGCTCACCAATTAGCAGTTTTCGTTAGGAAAAAAAATATCTATATTTGTCATGTCATTTAGTAAAACAAACAGGACTTGCAGTGTTTTTAAACTAAATAGTTTCATAACTGAGGTTAGCAACAGGATAACTGTTTTTCTAATATTTTAATTTTGGAATAAGTGTTCACCATTGCAAGCTTCAGGATGTAAACAATATACAGGTCAAACATGAAATCAGAAATTAAACTAAATAAGTTGAGGAAAGACAACAGGATTCAATATTGATGCAGATTTCTAGGTTTACAAATACAGATAAACATCTTGTAAAAACAGTTTTCCTACTGACTGGATTCAGTTTCTAGGAAGTACTCCATTGCAAATTGAATGACTGTCAAAGAAAACTAAACAAAGAAACTGAATTCAGTCATGCACTCCCATTGCACAGTTCTTTCAAAGATCATTTTTCCTACTGCAGCCTAAAAATAATAAATAGACTTGATAGACTGAATATGAATATAATGCTTTCCTGAGCAATATTTTTTAACACATACATTCCAACTTTGATGATTTCTTCGTTATCCGAAATACTAATACCAATCTACGAAGCCTCATGGCAGGGCTGTAAATATAATAAAACGTATGGCAATATTTACTTGTTTGAAAGGCAGGTAAATAATCAAAATGGTGTCGAAATTGCCACAATCTCGGAATCCACATGATGTCGATATCAACATGGTGTCTAAATCGACATGGTGTCTAAATCGACATGGTGTCGAAATCGACATGTCGAACTTTTATCGACATCTGGTTCATGTCGAATGCCGATATCAAATTTTGGATGTCGCACAGCCCTATCTGTGCTGTACTGTGTTCAGCCTTTTTAACGATGGCATGCCCAGATATTCTGTGTGTACTGCAAGATTTGAGTTGTTGCAAAAACAGTGCCATCAACGAGTCCAAACTTAAGTCACTTATGCTGTCCTTACCCGTTACCCAGTCTTGTTTACTTTCAAGAAGCTCGCCCAGCTGATTTGTAGTACTGATAATGCATCCCCCTCCTTTTTTTTTTTGTCGTGCCTTCACTTTAGACACGCACACATCACACTTCCGCCATGGTGTAATACTCCAAGCAAAGAAAGGTAAACGTGTGTCAATCACCTTCATCACGTATAAATTACGTGAAGCCGATGATCTGATCACAACATTGGTGCCAGAAATCCTACAGTCTGGAGGAGATTGCCACACAAGTTGCTCACTTCACCAGGAATATTTAGTAAACTAAAAACTGCCAAAACTCGAAAAATAGTATACAAGACATGTGGTTATTAGTCATTTTCAGTGGTTGGGGAGGGTAGAGGCAGGGTACGAAAAATCATGTTTTGCGAAAGGTAATAGAGATTATCTTTACTGGCGTTAAAATACACGTGAAAGTGAACTGATAATGGCTAGGAGAAGGGGAGGGTTACAAAGTGGATTTCTGCCGTGCATTTTTTGTTAAGGAGGAGAAGATATTGACAGTTTCCGGGAAAGGCATTGGAAGATATGTTTCCCACACTTAGAAAGTACAGTGCGGGTGGACGAAAAAAAAAAGAGGGGTGGGCATCTGCTGGCCATGAAACAATCATGTAACTAGCTGTCATGGCGGGGTGGGATTTCATCTGCCAACTGTAAGACAAGCATGTAACTCTAGTTGTCACTGCCTTGTTATACAGAAATGAGGCTAGGCAAACTGTGTAATGTAGTAGTGCTCACAAGCTGAACGTTGCTCTCTGATGTGTGCCGTCACATTTTTTAACATCTTTAATTTTGAAATTTTTTTTTACTATTTCATTTTTGCGATCTTTTTTATGGTTCCCGAGAGTATATTCGTAATATCGCTACCTTATTGTTGAATAGAGCAGCACACAATATCAAGATGTTATAGTTAAAAAAAGAGAAACTGCTGGAAGGAAAAAAAGGAAGGACTGCTCAAAATTGAGAGAGAGCTAAAAAAAACTAAGGAAAGATATATAATCATTGTTTGTATAGTTTTTGTAAATAGTTAAATTTTGCAATTGTGTTGACGTTACCGTGATTAATAGGCATAAAGACATAGGTCATGAGAATTTTTTTTATGTCCCCATAGGTCACCTAAAAAGTCACTGAATTTGGTTGGATGGGTTGGGTAGACACCCTGCATTATTATCTTTGGATTTAGGTTAGGTCTGTAAGCAATGTTTTTTTATAAAGGTTAAGTATGGTTAAAGTAGTATTTGTAAGGGATTTTTTCAATGATCATAATATTGTGTTTATCCATGGAGAACAGTACAGTTTTTACAAATGCTTAAAACAATGTTTGTATTATTCAATAAAGAAAATCATAAAACGGGAAATAAAAAACCAACTTTGGAATAACTTGTCACACGAGTCACTTGACAAAAGCAAGAGAACAGTTTAAATTTAATTGTTTTACAGCTCACATAATTAACATAAGAAACTAACAAAGATATTAAGAACATAAAAATGTCAAATAAAATGTGTACATACAGAAAATGTTTATGTTAACATGTGTTTATCGTCATTTTCACACAATGCTGTTATTGATTCTACATAAAATTTTCTCTTCTATTCAAAACAAAGCTACAAAAATTGAAAACATACACTAGCCCTTGTAGCAAACCCTCCATGGAATATTTACACTTTAAACGAATACTTAACAGTAGCTTCTGTTTACAGAAAACTTGGTATACATAATTTCTAAACTCGTTCCAATCAACAACATTTTTTAAAATGTTGTATTTACTTATGTGATAAGTATTTTGCCAAGTTATTCCAGAAATCCGCCGCCATTCTTATAAAAACACATTAAAAACAGCTGAACAGGCTTTCGAATCATCGTCTGACCACATTCACCTGAAAGTGGATGGCTCTTCACTTCCAGGCAGTCAACCAACTAATGAAAGTGGTTTATAGTGTGTGTTTTGGCCGGAACATACAGTACTTTCGATGATTGGATAACAACAGAAAGCCATTTATAGATACGGCACTGAGTCTTTGAATTTTTTCAAAATGTTCCATTAAAAAATTATTTGCACTAACATGAAAAAAACTACAGAGTATGGCTGCAATAGCATTTATAATTTTATATTGCACATAAAGTAATTTGGTAAAATAACAATAATCCATAGATTCGTCCCACCTTAAGTCACGCTCAACATGGATAAGAAGAGCCAGATGCTAATTGTAGCCAGTTGGTATCTCTGTTCTGATCAGGCCAAAGAATGGATTAGTTGAGATGAGTGATGGAATGAAGATATCGGAAGAAAGAGTAAGGAGGGGTAAGAAAAGGGAGTGCTTTGAGAAACTTCCATGGTACTGCTGCTTGGAGTTTTTAAATTTGAACAGGAGAATCCACCAATTATTTTGTGTTAGATTTTGGGAAAGGGGGTGGGTGCATTAGTGAGAAAAGTACTTAATGAGTTGTGAGCAACAGATAATCAGTCTATAATATTTTAGTATGCACATATATTTGGTTACATTTTTAATTTAAATTTAAAAGTTAAAAGCACGATTAATTTACTGGATATTATTACTAGCATATACCAATGTCCATTCGGACAACTCTCGTCATCGAGATACATGATAGCGTTTCATTAACTTTGCATGATTTATCAGGCAGTTAGTATTGAAACATTTCTGCAATTTTTGTGTCGTAGCTTTAATGTAGTCACTGAATGGTAGCAGTTGTACAAAGTAATTTGCCTCAAAATGGATCTTTTGTTGCTGTCATTTAAATGTATATTTTTCAGTTCAGAAATCCAGAAACTAAAACAATCAATATTTGAAAAAAAAAAAAAAAAATAATTTTAGTAAAGAAAAATTACTAAAATTGTAAATTAACACCAGTTCACACTGTGCTGTTTAAATTCAATTTTGGAGTCGATTCCGTACATGATTCAGTGGGAGTTGTGACGTTCCATTTTAGTTACCTATTTCTCTGAATTTTATTGTTTAGACTTGGTGGAAAGGGAGGGGCATGTTACTGTATTTTTTTGGGGGGCTGTGGTGTGTTTGGCCAACACGTGAAATCGATAGAATGTTCTTAAAATTAGGAACTCTAGAACTCTGAGCCACATATCTCCGCACTCTAACTCTTGCTCTCCTCTCAAATTGCACTAAATGAGTACTACCTTAAACTGTCTTAATTGGAAATTGTGTAATGACAAACTGAATTTACTTTAAATTATTAAAGTACTTAGTTTGCTCTGAAAATAGTCGGGATGCTGGTGCAAGACTACTGATTCAACATAAATTCACATACAAGTTAGCATAAATTCAAGTACAGTGAATTCTCTATGTATTGAAACCTAATGGATTGAAATATCTGCATCCATAGAACACATTCTGGGGTCCATTTCTTTATTTCACAGCATTTTGAGGCCACTTCCATTGAAATCCCTCCTGTATTGAAATTTTTGTCAGCCCCATGAGAAACGATGGCTAGAGAAACCACTGTTAGTCATCCGCTTACTGTATATTTAAATGAAGTCCTCTTTCAACAGTCAACATATATTATAAAAATATCTAAATGATGGAATCATTGTTACTTGAAATCAATCAAACCAAGCAGTGCATTTGCTATACAATACTCACTCGTTACTTACTGTTGAAAAGTATACCAAACAGAAAAACATTCACTTTTTACCTTCCCTGCAATCACAGAACTATATACTGTAAATACCTAGTGAATTATTTCTTTCTACCTGTTCTGTAATGTTTTAAGTTAATTGTTTTTTTTTGCATTTATTGACAAACCTTTGCAAGATGTTTCATTGACTGGCTGTATGATCTACTGTGTTAGTAAAAATTTGTTTGCACTGTGTAAATATCTGTGCATATTTCAGTGTTGGTTGTACTGTGTCATTTTTATATTTTGTAAATTTTGCCAGTGCAGTGGACCCGTGGTAATTCGGTCTAATGTGGCTGCTGGTCAGGCCTGATTTGCAAACATCTGGATTTCACTAAGAACTAATGTACAGTATTTCAGTGTATTTAAAATGTATGAATGCAATTTAGTGCAAAATTTAATTACGTAAACTAATCAAAATTTGTCACAGATAACAGTACTGCATTGAAACAAATTGTAAGGCTCTTACTGTATTTTAATGTATGAGGAACAAATAAACATGTTTTAAGAAATTGCAAAAATACATTTTTTTTCAAGGGTGATGCTGGATTACCTGGAGGGCCAGATACTGAAGGCTGGATTACCGTGAGTCTACTGTTCAATGCTTATGTTAAGCCTTTTGCTTATAATGTGTATTTTTTTTTTACAATACGAGAGTGTATTATAAAGTGAACTTTAATTTTATCAATGTATAACATTGTGAGTGAATGTTGCAGTGTCTTATAAAACCACTAATACCGTATTTCCGCGCATAATCGTCTCATATTTTATACCAAAATTAGATCAAAAAATCGTGGGTGCGACGATTATGTGAAGAAAAAGTTGTACCAAAAATATTTGAACTAAAAAAAACGTTATTTACCAAATAGGGTGTATTTTCAAACTTATTTTGATGATAAACAAACTAAATATTTATTTAAGATTCACTAAAACATCACAATTCACAATTTATTTACAGTAGCTAAGAAAACAAATAATTTTTCTCCGGCCTCATTTGCGTAACAAATCGATGGAAGCTAATGACCTTTTCCGTGCAATCTGTAGGCAACTTCTGGCAGATCGTTGTCCTGCTTCTTACAGATAAACGGTTCCGTCGCATGAACCTCATTACCCAGCCACGACTAGCCTTAAACTGAGCATGAGAAATCTTGTGTGCTCGGGCTACTTCTTTCGCCTTCAGTTGCAGCATTTCGTATGATATACTGTAACCATTATTTTGTAGTTCTTCTGTATACGCCGACACTTGTGCGTCGATTAACGGAAATTTTCCATTTTTTGGTCCACGAAATGAACTCGTAGAAAGTTTGGTGTTTTTTAGGCAGTCTTTCATTTTCCGCCAGTCGCGCACTAACTTTTCAGACACGGAAAATTTTCTTCCTGCTGCACGGTTTCCGTTTTCTTCAGCATACGCAATATTCGACAACTTCAGCCCCGCTGTATAGTTATTATATCTTCCCATTACGTTGTGCTTGGAAAAAACAACGTACAAACACACGCGACTAGCGAAGGCAAACTTCTGTAGTAGACTGCTGAGCGTGCACCTGTTCACCACATGGCAACACTGCGCTCAAGCGCTGGCAACAGCCACATGCCTGGCGGCCAGGCCAAGGTCGTCGCGCAAGGTTGTGCCGCTTCCGCTACAGGCTACGCAGGTGGCTGCATGTGCTTGTGCTTTCAGCAGCTCGTAGGCCGGTTCGGCAATGCGTGCGTGCAGGACAAATCACACGGTACAATATGTTTCAGAAAAAAATGTCGTATGCGACGATTATGTGATGAAAAAAATTTATCCCATTTTTTACAGATTATGCGCGGAAATATGGTACATCAAAGAATTTTATAGGAGCAAAAGCAAAAGTCAATATTTGCTGTACTTGGTTGAATTTTTTTGTATATTTGTTTGTCTCGTTTTGGTTTTGTGATGCTTCTCTGGAAACACACTGAATTGTATGTACAGTATGTTAAATATTTATTCACAACAGCCGTTACAGGCTGGTTTTTTATTGTTCTTGTTTGTTTTATTGTGAGTTTTCGTAGACAGTGCAACATTTACTCAAATGGCATACATCCATAAAAGTGGTCCAGTTTAGGACAAATTAACCATGGAAAGTGAAATAGATAAGTTGCATTGATTTGTGATCTGCACGTTGTTAAATTATGTTTTCAGTACAAGTGCATAGTATGATAATTGTTGGCTAATGTAAACTCGTAATGTTACTTCTTACAGACAGCAGAGTTAGCAGCAGCTCAGGAGAAACAAATGGAGGTTTGTGAAGTTTGTGGGGCATTCCTCATTGTGGGAGATGCCCAGCAACGGATTGATGACCACCTCATGGGGAAACAGCATGTTGGTTATGCGAGACTGAAGTCAGCACTAGATGAGATTATGGTATGTGATAGCATTATTTGATATTTAAGTTGCCAGTTTGGTATGGTTGTGTCAAAATGACACGTATGAAACAAAATAAAAAACATTAGTCTGAAATTTCTTGAAACTGAAATGATAAATAATTTTGTGAATTGTATTTTTCTCGTAAGCAAAAGTTAAATGAAGGATCATCAACTTTATGTTTTTTGTAATGTCAGTAAACAAAATTGTACAATATACAGTAAAACCTCGTTAATTCGAAGTGCTCGGGACCGAAATTTTGTCCTTCGGATTACATAACTTAAAAAAAAAAAATGAAGAAAAAAAAAATATATACTGTGTTTGCCGGCATATAAGACGACTGTTTCTTACATAGTTCTGGCCTTCGAAAATTGCTACTCGTCTTATATGAAGGTGCAAAAATTTTTGGTAACCTAAAAATCGTTTGAAAACTTAGCCGTAAGCTCTGGAGTTAAATGATGTTTCAAGGACTTGAGTTTTTCGTCACAAATGAAAACGAGTGCGCTGTTTTTTAATATAATTTATGGTACGAAATTTTGATGAGCATCATTCATAATAAAGGACACTTCCTCGCAGCGAAGTGGCGATCGATGCAGCTGGAGCGCGTGCAGAGATACTTTGTCTCGCCAACCTACAACTCTCGGGCGGAGAAAACTAGGATCTAGGTCCGCATGCTTACATCCTTTGTCTCGCAAGCACAAAACTCTTGGGCGGAAAAAACGAGGATCTAGGTACCGTACCACACATTCATGTGTCTACCGTCTAGTGCTAGGCTGGCAGACACCAGCGCAAAGGAATGCAATTACCTTGCAAGCAGCTGTTGTAGCCTGGCGTTGCCGTGTAGAGCGCGGCGTGCCTCAGTCCAGCGTTGCCAAGTCGCGCACATCTGTCGGCAGCTGATAATATCGCCGACGACGCAGTGCATTTCCTTGGCTCTTGGGCGCTCGGAGGGCAGTAGTAGCCAATGTTATTCGTTTATGTGTCTACTATGATGTTTATATGACAGCAATAAATGCATTGAAAATATTTAAACTACATTTTTAATGTTTCTGGCAAAGGAAAAAAATATTTTTCTGTCGGGAATTTCAAAATTAGAACAGTGAAACCTCGTTAATACAAACCCTGTTAATAGGGGTGGGTGAAGCTTCGAAATTACGAAGCAGAATCAAATATTTTCATTATACGATATATTTGAAATAAAATTTTTACTTCGAACTTCGAAAACATTATTAAAATTTTTTGAAAGTCATCTTAAAAATGGTTGTTATTTGGCCAAAACTTGAAGATGGTGTCTCATTTACGTTATTATAAACGTTCAAAGCTTTTATTTAATACAAACTAACCACACACATTGGCTAGTGGACCATGAAAACATAACCTTAATAGCGTACATACAAAGCAGTCAAAATGGCCGAAACTAAAACATCAACAACTAATTTCATTCAAACAATAGGAAA
This sequence comes from Medauroidea extradentata, assembly GCA_003012365.1. Taxonomy (NCBI): domain Eukaryota; kingdom Metazoa; phylum Arthropoda; class Insecta; order Phasmatodea; family Phasmatidae; genus Medauroidea; species Medauroidea extradentata. The sequence goes on from PNEQ01075363.1 coordinate 16,670, forward strand.
ACCACATCTTTCAATAATTTTTATTTACAGTTCGAGATGTTTTATCATAGAAACTTTTGGTAAACGCTGCTAATTTTTGTAGCAACAAGATCTGCTATATCAATTTGTGCCTAAATACAACTTACAGTGATTATTGCAGATTACGCAGCAGCAGATTTTTTAAAACTCAATGGTCGTGAAATTGCACACAATGCGATGCAAGCCATATAGATGAAATTAGAAAGGAAACAAATAGCCTAGGCCGTGTCTATGGTTTACATGTTTATGTCAAGTGCGCCATTTCGAGTGGCCTCAGTCGCAAACCATACAGCCAACAGCCACCGTGTCATAGCACATGCACAAAGGAAATGGACCGGTGCAGTGCATTATTATTTATGCACTTCAAAGTAATAATTTAAATTTACGCAACACGAGAGGTGGATCAGTTAAAAACAAATGTAATGCTGCTGGCTCACTGACATTTTCGCAAGTGAAGTTGTGTGTCGATCACGTAATGATCATGGGTGGCCATATTGTGACCATGTTCAGAGATGTGATATTCAGGCGAAATCAGTAGGCACTTACGGAAACTACTATGGATCCACTCGATAGAGAGTAAATCGGGGGAAACGCCATGCGATAAATTTAAACCGCCCCTCAAGATCTCCAATTTTTCAACTCTATCCCCTGCTGGGGAGCAGTGTAGGTAGCAACAAGCAGATGATACAAAGGAAAGCGCGCGTAAAACGTAAACAAACACTCCCGCATGTGTAAATAGTAGAAAATATGTTGTAAGGCGGTTTGAATGCATGTTCACGGAAAATACCATGTTGGATCGTATTATTTTTATTGCAAAAGAAGTTTGGAGTAGTTTATCAAGTAAAAATATTGCCAGAGTACATAATTCAGGTATGGAATAAATTATTATTACCAGTATGCAGTTTTAATGCTACATATGTATATTATACCAGCACAAAAGGACATTTAGCACTGTTTTGACCTGGTGTAATAACACGAGTCAGCCAGATCGGCGACTAAAACTACCGCTTCTGCGGTGAGTAGATCCAGTCATGTGAACTATGCTACCCAGCAGGAATATTCCTAGTAGGTTTCCATAAGCGCCTTGTGAATACAAAGTAACAAATGTCACTACGTAGAAGTAGACAACCTGGAAAACTATTTTGGCAATTTCCTAAAATCAACTAATGTAGTCAAGCACTTCAGGTCTGAATACTAGGCCACCTGCCAAAAAATACAGGAGCAGTGTTTGGTTATTTTTACTAAAAGTGTCAGTGGTAATGAAGCAACATACAAAACATGCAAGAAAATATTAAAAATTCCAACAGGTACTTCATTATTAATTAAAAATAGATACGATTTTAGGGTCAGTTAAGTTTTATAAAACCAACTTAAAATTTTTGTGATTCTTTTAGGTACCACTACAACCCTACAGAATCATCTGAAACAACATCCTGAGCAATTACATAAATAATTCCAGTCAAAACATTTTTTGCAAATTACTACAAAACTCTCATTTTTTACGCAACTTAGAATTAGCCTTCAAGGTAAGTTCCTAACAGTGTAAATTATTTTGCATTGTATATTTGTTTAAATATTTAATTTACTTGATATTCGATTCGAATTCGTGAATATTCCAACATATTCGCTTCGAAATGAAATTTTCATATTCGCCCACCCCTACCTGTTAATACAAAGTTCTCATTAATACAAAGTGATTTTATTCCCCTTGGAATGCGACAAGAAATGAAATTAATACTTTAATGTTTAATAGGGGTGTGCGTAGCTTCGCGTTGTCGAAGTCGAATCAAAGATTTTTGTTCCTTCGACTTCGTCTTCGACCAATAAAAATCTTCGAGTTGAAAGTTGGTCGAAGATAACCACAATTCGCATCAAAACAGACAAAATTACTTGTGTGGAGCAGGTAATTTTCCGTTTATTTGTAATTGTATTATTCTGTATATTTTTCACTTAAAAACTCAAATTCATGGCACATTGGTGAACTATTTATTTTGCTTAGGCTACATTCGGCGGCACAATTTCACTTAAGCCGGAGTCACAATAATCCAACAAAACTACGCCGTCGCAACGAAAACAATATATGTTGCCAGTAAATCAGTAAGTACAGTAAAGTACCATTTATCCTAACTTCCAAACACCGGAATATTCTAAATAACGGACATATTAAAAATATTTCCCTACACACCTTAAGCATCAAACATTTTTTTTAGCTCAATACCACTGTAATTTCTGCTTTCCCGCGAATATATATTACGTAAACAACACAGAACTAAGATTCATAGAAAACTGCATACAGGTAGTACTGCAAGCTTTAGAGTGAAATCAACATTACAGTGGTCGCGATCACGGTCTTAGAATTATGGCCGTGGTCCCGATCACAAATGAGAAAGTCTTAACGGAGTGTGGTGCCTCCATGTTGCTCATTCATCTATGGTGTAGCCAACGATGTTATTGTTTACGTTTCCCGGTCTATATTATGGCTGCGATTTGTTATGACTTTAATCTTAAACCGTAAAGACTGCAGATTCATTTAAATCAGAATTGTCATTTTTGGTAATTTTAGTTTTGTCATCGGCGATAATGAACAAAGAAATTAAGAATTAACCTCTTGTACAAAGTGGAAATTTGTGGTTGTAGGCCTAAATATTGCTTCTTCTAGCGGTTGGAAGGGAGTAGGTCTACAATGTTACGTCTCGTAGGCAGGTGTTCATGTTACATTAAATTAATGTTGGTTTTGTTCAGATACGTTGACATTTAAGTATTCCGTAATATAATTTCGAGTTATGGAAGTTATAATCACTAAAAAAAATCCTCGTTTATATTATGCACCCCTTGTTTTGAACCCAAAAAATCATTACAAAAAAATTTGTTAGGCTACATGAGTAAATACGGTATATTTAAATATTTTTTTCATTACCAATTGTTTGTGATAAATTTTTTTTCTTTGCTGTCTGATGTGAAAAAATTAAATTCTTCGACTTCGACTTTCCTTTGACATTCCTTTGCACAATTAGAGATTCAATTCGACTTCGCTTCGCATTTAAAAACATACCTTCGCACATGCCTAATGTTTAATAAAAATTTATTTATGCATTAAACCATACACTATGAAGTTCTCAAGTAAAAGGAAGTCATTGTGGTGAAAAGACTATTTGATAATATGTTGGGATAAACAGTGTGACCAAAAGTTTAGAAATTTAAGATTTTAGTGAACATCTGTAAATACAAACCTCATTATTACAAACAGCCAAAATTTTGGTCCCTTCAGGTTTGTATTAAAGGGGTTTGACTGTAATTTACTTTTTTTCAAGATTTTGTACCTTCAAAACCACAACTCGTCTTATATGTGGGGTCGTCCTATATGCCGACAAATACGTTATACAGTAGAAACTCGTTGCATCGTTTTCGTTTCCCTCTTTTCCCGTATCTATAGTTTATTTTTGTTGGTCGTGAAAATTTTTGTATTAAAACAGTGTTTAAGAAGTCCACATCAATTGTTTTCGTAAGTATCGTTTTTCCCGCATCCATAGCTCTAAGTATCTTGGCCCAAAGCACAAAATTTAGGTGTATTGATAGTTTTTAAAATAAATTTCAACATGCAATGTAATATTTAAAATGAAAAGTTCTAGCAAACTGTTAAAGACATTCATGGCTGCCCACAAAGTAAACATGTCCAGCCGATATTTACGTAAACGTTATTTATTTAAGTTTTCCCACTATAGTCGAATCCCGCTACTACGACATCGGCAACTTCGACAACAACGCAACTACGACAATATTCTCAATCCCCTTCAAAAAAAATTTTAAAAATTTAAATCGAAAAGTGCATTTATTAAAAATACTATTTCAAGTAGGAAAGATGTTTTAAAATATGTCTGTAAGCGTGCAATAATAATAGAGATGGTGTCCGTTAATAAATAAGTTGCAGCTATTAAAGAAAAAAAGAAATCGGCGAAAAACTCTAAAAACGTCTGCTGAAATACATTTGCGCCGCGCGCCTGGATAGATAGGCCGCGCGCCTGGTAAGTTAGACCGTGCACACAACACCGAAGATAAGCAGCTAATGTGGTGACTCATCTCTCTTCCGTCCTCTTTCTCCCTCACCGTTTCTACTCCTACTCACACCACGTGCACTGTCTACGGCCTACGCGTAAAGGCTGTTCAAGTTAAAGTGAACACTTTTGAGCGCCTAGTTACTGTTTTCTCTCGGCCGATTTGCATTCTTCCGTCGCCTATTTATGATAAACATTTCCGTTTTTATATTAGACATAGCGTATATTTTAAACTCAACTAAAAATTTATGTCCGCGACCACTACAAAATATATTTATTGATTGCTGTTCTAATGGAAATGGTTTTGAAAAGTGTTCACCTTACCGTGAACAGCCTATAGCTTGCACTGTACATCGACTGCGTGCGTAGCAACAGTGATAGCCAAGCAGCTCATGTTTTCCTCTTCAGCCCTTGTACCCTCCTTTGTGATTCCGAGCAAGGTCAGAGAATTTTTATTTTCTGGTGAGCAGAGAAGTCGAATTAATACGTCTGGGGTAGGTATTGTTTTTATTTTGGTCTGCACGCAGTCGGCAAGTTACGTCTCGCACTGTAAATTTTTCGTGATTTTGAAAAAATGGGTTTATTATACTGTACAATCCTGTAGAAGCGTTTAACGTTACAGAAATATAAGTATCGAGCGTTTAAACACTTTACAATCGTAACATATTTCCAGTACGCAACACTAATATTATACTACACAGACAGGCAGTCGCCAGTCAGGCACGAGCTGTGCCGTAGAAGCTAATGGCGCATGAAGCGCCCCAGTGGACAGCTCAGAAACTAAGACTTATAGCTCCGTCAGAATGCGCTACAGTACAAGCTCTTTAGTTGCCGACGCTTGGCACAGAGCGCAGCACACTCGAGTCGATATCCGTCACTCGTGCCGCTGCGGGCCTCGCGCCATCGCCGTTTTCAATTTTATTTCTATCTTTCAACACGAATTGGGGAGGGTATTATAGGCTTACTTAGTATCAAAATCTTCAGAAAATGTCGCGTTTAATATAAAAACATTACTTTGTTCTAAAAAAACAGTGTTATTAATGACAGTAACACTGATACATGGTTTTAGAGCAAGAAAAACACCGACTTGAACAAAAAAAAATTTTTTTTAGTGGTTAAAAATGGGAATTTCGGCAACTACGATGACGCAACTACGACAAAATTCTCGAGAATTATCGCTTGTTGTAGTTGCGGGGCTCCACTGTATTTGCACTTCTTTCTTCAGGCCCCGTTTGTTTGCCATTTAGTGCAATGTTAAATTTTCCTGCTTATCACATTATCAAAATTTTATTTTACCCACTGTTTACGTTTTTTGCCATCCTAAGACAATATAAACACGAGATATCTGAGTCACAGATAACGAAGGAAGAAAGGACATCTAAATTTTGTATGGAAATAGAACAGAGAAGAAACATCACAGTGAAGTTGGTGATCACGTGCAAAGCCGTAGGAGAATGACCGTGATTGCATGTAATGCTTGTGCTCACGGCACAATTCAAGATGGCAGCAAGAGAATTGCTGCCACTAGCACTGTCAATTGTCTAGAATGCTATCGATTGCTGTATTAACGTTTGAAACATTAATCTCTTTACGTGCGTTAGTTTGTCATTGTTTTTAGCGCCACTAACGGTAACTAACCTAAAATTTGTGAAACGTTTTTTGAAAATGTTTTATTATAAGCAGACGGGTTTTAAAATAATTTCCATTTTAGTGCAGCATGTTTAGATGGTTATATAATGTTAGTGTAATTTCACGATTAAACTCGGAAATACATAACTTTAAATTCAAAGTAGTTTTTAAAAAATAATGGTAGTAATGTTCCTAATTTCCTGTTTTTGTTTTTTTATCTTTCGTGATTTACGTCAGCGTAATAAATATTAATATGTAAACTTCAGATTTCGAGGTTAGGTAAAATAAAATAGAGGCAAGTCCACATGCATAGTTGGTCCGCATGCACCATTTTTTTCTTCTGGTCCCTTGAAAAACGATTAATAGAGTTTCTACTGTATATACATATATTAAGGTACAAAGCACCCTCTTGTGTTGCTACATCCATTTCTTACGGCTAGTTTTCAAGAACTGTTATGCATTTGAATTGAAAAAGCAAGTTTGAAATAATTGGACCTAAAGAGTTTGTTGCATTTTTCTTGGTTATTGAGGATTGCAATTTTCTTGGCGAGAACTGTATTGCAAGTAGCGCGCATCACGTCTACTAGGCTGTAAGCAACTCTGCTCTTGCCCTTACCTTGTTCCTGTGCTCAATGTCTGCCACACATTGCCTTTGTCACAGCATATTTGGTATTACTAATTTGTAAATGTGTGGTTTTTAGGCTTGTGCAACATGCATTTTTGTAAACGAAATGAATACGAAACAATAATGATAAATATTCATGAATATGAAACAATAACGAATATTTAGCTAAAAATTCCCAACATTATTGGAAATAAACATATTATTTAAATAGAAAACACATCGCCCAAGATTATATTCGTTTTTATTTCATTATGATAAGGGTCTATATGTAATATCTAACTAAAGTATAGCCCCGATTTAATGAACTCGGGAATAACGAAAACAGCGATTTAACTAAAGGATTTTTAGGACCCTTAAAATAATAACAAAAAAAAATGTATTAAATAACTAACTGACTTTGATAAATACGAATATTAATTGTAAGTTGTCATTTAAAAATACTAGCACCAACCACTGTATATACTTATTTCTCCGTAAAAAAGTTTAAAACATCCGCTGAGGAAAAAAATTCGTTCAAATTAGTTGAGAAAACTTTGACCTCGGGATTGATTTTGAAATACGCATGCGTGGGCACGGCCGAACGAGTGACGCTGTGTTGCTGAACAAGCACGCGCCTAGATCCTCATCCTGGCGGCTGGCGAGTGAACGAGCATCTAGGTACCCAGTCTCCACAGCGCGGCAGTGGAGTGCACAATAACTAATTCACAGATAGTGCTTCGCGTCTCCGTTAGAATGCGCTTAAGTGCCGCATGCTCTATGGAGTAATTCTTGTACTGATAGAATGTAGTGGAGTGCAGCGTTACTATTTACACTCGTGTCCTATGATAAAACAAGCAAGTTTATAAAAAATTACGTAATAGTATTTATGCAGACTTTTTACAACGAATTTACTACCGTAAACGTAAATACCGCATTTACTCGTGAATAATGCACACTTTTATTCCAAAACAACTGATAAAAATTCACGGGTACACACTATAGACGACAATAGAAAAAAACCGAAATGAGAAAAAAAAGGGGGTGGGGAGAGAAGGCTGAGTTGTAAACTAGCGGGTGTCAAGCGTAGGAGGCAGAGAGAGAGAATGTTTCTCACTGCCTGGTCCCATCTTTACTACATTTCCTTTTCTTTTTTTCTACCCTTTCACACCCCTTTTCTGCTATAACTGTAGCTGCTAAAACTTTTTTTTTGTTTGCCGTGGCAGGAAAGTTCGTGGGTGGGTGGAAGCAATATGAGAAGTTAATTTTGACGTATTCTGATAACCATCTTTCCAAGGAAAGGAATAAAAAAAGGACGACACTGGTTTTTTTACTCCGGGAGAGGAATAGCAAGACAGGGTGGTGGTTGGGCCCTACAGTCCTCTGCTTGTAGCCACCCCCTGCTGCATTCCTGAGCCTTTTTTTCTTCTCAGCGCAAGGACAGTAAATAAAAAATTATCTCGTTTTGTTGTGGCCCCCAGTGGCGGGGGGGGGTCATGCTGGAAGCAGCGGACAGGACACAGCACAGTAAGAGTGGGAAAGGGGGAGTGTTGTCAAGGCAGAGGTGAGCTGGCTGCTGGCTGTTAGCAACCTTGGCAGGCTATCTGTAGACAAAGCAGACATGAAGACATGACAAGCCACTCCCCTACCCTCATTCACCCTCATCCTCTTAGTCCATCACATTCTAGCCACTGTGAGTCATCTTTCCTCTCTCTTTTCTTTGTTAGCCATGTTTCCTTCCCTCCTCCTCCACCTAAGCGAATCCACTGTAGCTTCCCTCGCGCTGCTTCACGATTTTTTACTCCCATGACTTTTTACATTCTAGCAAGGCACATAAATTTTTTTACCTGGAACTTGTTGCAAAAATCGTGGTGTGCATTATACACGAGTATATACAGTAATTTGTTTCTCTGATGTTAAAAAAAAATGCTTGAGTGCAAAGCATTTTTTGCGAGCAGACCAACACATGTTTGTTTCACGAGCGTGGCTGCATACAAGATACAATGGCAGCGGCCGCGCATATTTAATTATTATTTTACAGTTTTCTCGCAAACTTTTAATTCAGTTTTCATTTAAAAAAGTTGTTTTTACTATTTTTCATGGGATTTTCCTTAATTTGGTTGGAGCGGACTGGAGAGAGACGGAAATATTGTCGGCTTGGCGGTGTTAGTCATCACTTCTCGTGTGTTGATGGCGTGCACAAGGACGGCCTAACTCACCATGCGCATGCTCGCCAAGCATTCCACTGGGAAGTTTTTTTGTCGATTTTTTGTCTTTTCACGGCTGTGGCTTACCTATTGCAGTAAATGCGTTTTGTTATTATTTTGAGCTGTACCGTCACCACCCCTCCATCGGGGCTAACCTCAACATGGTGATGGCACCTAACCAATTTCACAGCAGCAGAGGCAGTAACGAGGGTTGCGATTCCCAACAATTAACAAGCTACGCCTAGGCAAGGGTATAATTTAATTCAAACAAAGCTAGAAACTCATAACTTCAAATCTAGCAAAACTAGCAAGTGATCAGCATGATCTGCAAGTATTGTCACAATAGCACACACATGAAAAGGGGAATTACCATTTACTACAACTTCAAGGAATACCAATGATCGGGTTCAATCGCATCAGTGATTTATTGATAAACCAAAACATAATCACAATTACATAACCTTGAAAATATACAAACTCAAATAGTTAACCAAGGATCAAAACATTCAAAACGAAACAAATAATATTAAACATAAACTTTACCAAAGTACAATTTACAGGCGTGCAAATGGAATCTCATTTAAAGTTGAACAAATATTAAATAACAAGAAGCCCTAGTCGATAACCTTGAGGAGGGTGAAGCAAAGACAATAACTAAACATAGGCTAGCCCTACCTCATAGGGAGCTAGCTCACACAACAGGTGCTGACTCTCAGCAGCAGACCCTAACATAAACCAAGGGGACACGCCCCTAAACATACTTACATACTAATTAAAGCTTCGAGGGGACACTCGCCCCAACACACAATCTCAAACACAAGCATATCCTACCTCAGTATTATGCATACTGTAGTGGTACTTCCCCACCAACTCACACCACGGCAACAAGCAGTAAAATTTCTCTTCTGCATAAGCCAGCGGTGAGCACGAAGAATCTCTTATCTTGTTTTAACGGGTGGTTCGTAGGCGGACGTCGATAACAGCAAATAAATTTATGACCCTTTCCTTTTCAGCAGATTTAATATATCTTAATGTACCGTTACACGGCAATGGCACACTACCACGTGGCCTCAAAATATACAAATACTACAGAAAAAATTAATAAAAATAAAACGGTGGGCCTTCGTAATAATAAATAAATGTACTGAAAAATAAATCTCTCCGCACAATGGTTTTTGTAAAGCAAAACGGCCCTCTGGCCCCTGCGCTAATCACGCACGCCTCAAAGCTGCGTGTGTCCGCTCTGGACCACCGCTACTTGAAGAAGACCCTTTCTCCCTCATCTCGCGCGTCCTCACGCGAGAACAAAGGCTCGCCCAAAATGGCGGCGACTTTCGGGAGCCAAATAAAACTATACACACATGTCCAGACACTTAAGAACACACAGTATTCGGCTTACTGCCTCTCAAACTTATATAAAACAGTTTCCAAAACATTTTCTTATAATACATCAATAACAAAATAATTAAAATAAAAAAAAAACTGTGGCAGTGGCGGGAAAATAAGGGGAGGCAGGTGTTCGC
>PNEQ01075367.1:0-34558 GCA_003012365.1 Medauroidea extradentata
TGTGTCGACATAAGCAGACCATTGTGTCGACATAAGCAGACCATTGTGTCGACATAAGCAGACCATTGTGTCGACATAAGCAGACCATTGTGTCGACATAAGCAGACCATTGTGTCGACATAAGCAGACCATTGTGTCGACATAAGCAGACCATTGTGTCGACATAAGCAGACCATTGTGTCGACATAAGCAGACCATTGTGTCGACATAAGCGGCGCACAGGTGTCCAGTTTGCTGCATGTGCTCAATGAATAAAAGTGCATGATGAAAGTTTCATTCAGCAAAGTGGTATGCTGGTTATTTATAAACTCTGCATATCTGAAGCCAACAATTATTTTCATAAATAACTTAAAAATTTACACATCCACTGTAAACCTGAAAACGAAATGGGAACATCCCTAAGATGGGTTGGCCTACGGCTTCTGGACCGCGTTCCAGAGTTAGCAATACGCAATTTTAATGCGATACTATTAAGGTGGGAGGTGGCCGCCTGGGTGAACGTATTCTGCACGTTCGTGACCCAGAAGTGGGGAAGCAGTAAGAACGAGAGAGCACGTGCATCACTCCTCACACCGGCCTCTAGGCGCAAGTCACTGAACAACAGTCTTCTCGCCGACAACTCGCCTGCACGACAATTTCAGTGATGACCCTATTTTATGGCGTATTATTAAAGACAAAGGTGCATTGTACACGTCTATAACATACTTACGTGAATAGTTGTGAACTTGAAGTGGGTATGCACACGTGTAACGTTCTTTGAATGCTATTCCCAAGCAGAAGGCATCACTCGTGTGTTGCGCAGTTTTCGAGTAATCTAGTAACAAACGAAGCTCCAATTCACTAACCTAGAGAAATAAAAATCATTTCAGAGGATTTCCAAACCCTCACGCACATCAAAACATTATCGTCGAGCCCGCCAACATTGCTAGAACCGGCCCATATTTGTACGGTTTTCACGATAATTTTTTCAGCATAAACGGCAGCATGTATTACAAATGAGGTCCGCAGTTTTGCTTCACCGTGTTGGTTAATTTTTTTTCAAGACAATAAATACCATTATGGTTTTACCTAAATTACAATTAACGAAAATTTTGTTAATTGACTTATCAGTCGAAACCGTACATAATTGTTGTCGTAAAAAAATAGATATGGCAAATAAACATTTCAAACAAAACAGCGGAACAATTTTGTGATGTCTGCTCTCGTTTTAAGTTAAAATAATAATAATAATAACTATTGCAAAAACAGTAGCACGGTCTTAACCCACGTCTTAAAATATAATGTTGATGCAGTCACGAAACTTATCGATGATTGTACAGCATAAGTTTCTGAATATATGTATACCGCCAGGAAGACTATAGATACCCATCCCAAAGCTCCATACGTCTAGCAGGACGACGTAAACACTGCAACTTGGGCATAATGCGTATGCGAGACTAAGTCCGTACATCAGCGTCACACTCATAGTGAAGTGCACACTTTATAAATGCTGATTATATTCATCTTCTTAGCCAATTTGTATTTTGCCGCCACGTGTTTTATGCAAACACAACAGTGAACGTAAATTGTACGGCATTAAGCAGAAAGGAACCAACCCACAAATTAAATTATTTGGAGATAATTATACCACGTAGAAGGAAAAGGTCCGAAGTACGTCTCAGAAAAAGAAGAACTACTAAATCAAAATATTTGACTAAAAATACGAGCTCGGAAAAAATTGTTACAAGGTTTAGGTACAAACAGAAAACTTTGACCTTGAATATATCGGTTCCAGTTACCCGTGGGTTGGTACCTTTCTGCTTAATGCAGTCCAATTATTCTGTACTGAGGCCGTGGTTGACGCAGTGGATAGAGCACTCGCCTCCCACTAGGGCGATCCGTGTTTGATTCCTGACGGGGTTGGTCCCCGGATTTCGCAGGTGGTAATCATGTCGGACGATGCCACTATCCGGCAGATTTTCTCTGGGATCTTCAGTTTCCCCATCACCTTTCATTCCGACGCCAGTCCATTGTAGGGCCTCATCCCATATCCTCCTTCAGGGAAAGCAGATGCCAACGGGCGCCAAGAACCTGCATCAGTGGTGCGCTACCCTGGTCATCGGGTACCCCCCCCCCTCGTACGATGATGATTATTATGATAATAATGATGATAATATTAATAATAGTTAAAACGAAAACGAAACGAAATACTTTTACTGATACTCATGACAAGGCATTCATTCCTCAAACGTGCTCACTTTACCCTAGTCTTGAAAACTGCTCTCTTTACCCTGAAGAGCCCGTTCAGTATGTACTTCAAAGCGTGGTATTAATAGGCGGTGTCAATTACTCAAAGGAAATTGAAGAAAACAATTCAAGTTTCATGACTTAACTACACCGTTGGAGAATATTTTATCATACTGAAAATTGGCACACATTTAACCATCCACAATTCAATTACTTTTTTTAACAATGAAACAAACAGTTCATCATCGTGACTTGATGTTGATAGATGTGAATTCAGTTAAACATCTTAAGGGGCCTCCCTTCCTGCGCTTCAAATTCGTTGCAGCGAGTTACGATTATTATGTTTTGACGAAATTATCTAAGGTACATTATGTTTGTAAATTTACGAAAAGAATGCACACTTCAAACTATGTCACTATTGTTTTGAAAATTCGGTACGTTTAATAGGAACATCATTTTCGGACCCCTCAATATGGCTAAAAACGGCTTTTCCCTGGCTGCCGTATCTGGAAAAATATCAACCGGATTCGAAAAACACAACTACAGAAACAATGGTTAGACTTGGAACTATGTTGTCCACAAACAAAATAATGTGGTCACCGCTTAAAGTCTCGTAGGAAAAAGTATAATAGTAAAACACTACACGCCATCTGAGCGACTTGCGCGGAGAGGCGATAATGTATTACAAACGTCGGTCAATGACACTCTTATCGCTCCTACCTCACACACACAAACGCAGCCTATCTAGGGAGGCCCCTTATATATTGTATGTAAACTTGCCAGACGGACTGCAACTTCTGGCAGTTTGTTCAACCAACATAGCGTGAATTACGCGTTACGAAACGCACAGTTAATCGTCTTCAAGTTAGCGTACGCGAGGAAAGGTGTTGCGAACTCGATTATTAGCACTGCACACGCTTAGTTCAAGTAATTATCATCCTCCACTGTGATATTTGCCAGCCTCATTCACCCCACATCAAGTCAACATAATCCACAGAGTAGACGAGCATGGTTGCGACGCACTTCAGCAAAATACTTTTCCAATAAGTGACTCCGTGGAGCGGAAACACGGATATTACTGCCGTGGATAATAACCAAGTATTGGCTGAACTATGCATTCTGTGACTAAAGCATGAGCTCTTGGGGATTCGTTATTTAGACCGCCATGAACATTTTAATAAGTGAGACCACAAAATTGGTTCGTGGCAGGCGACCTTGAGACCCGTCAATAAAGTATATTTTTACAAAACGAGTTTTTGTTAATTTTGTGCAAACCACACGAGATACAGAAAATATGCAAGGGCAATTTTTGTTTTATTTTTACTGACAATTTTGATCTCTTGCAAATTAACTCTACGGTACACTGTTCTAGACACATGGCGGTTGGAATGTAAACATGGCTTCTTTTAGAAACATATTTCCGGTTGTATTTCGTAAAATATGAGTTATTGTATAATATGCTGATAAATTATGTTTATCTGTTCATTATCAAATAATTTTTTCCCTAATATTTCTATGCTACAGAGCATCGTATCCACGGTATGGTGCAAAATATATGTTCCTTGTAGTTTGTAATGTGGTATCATGTTATCGTTGCCAGTGGATGCCTGCATGAGTGCAGTACCAGCAAGCTCTTTGCATTCAAGAGTATTCTTGAGTCGTAGCAGTCACTGCCAGGAAGAGACAGGCAAACTGAGTACGGAATGTCGTTAAGGGCGCGGTCTACCGCAATTTTCATCGCCATTTTTTATTGGTACCAGATATTTTTTTTTTCTTATTTTAGGCACAAAATGTAACTAAATTTGGCTCCTATGAAATTTTTTTTATCTCTCATAGTTTTCGCGTATTGGCTTGTTTAAGTCATATTTTGCATGTTTCCGTTTTAACGACCACACTAAAACCAACTGATGTACCAAACTGAAAAAAATCACAGTGTATAAAGACATTGCAGGCTATATATAAATAAAGACGTTGAAAACTGAGATGAACCTCGCCCATAAGACACCATGCTCATTGAAAAAAAAAAAAAAAAACTGTTTCTAATCCCTACAACATAGATAAAAACGGTCTTCCCAGGCTGCCGTACTTGAACATGTACTAACCGGGTGAATAAGAAACTCAGAATCGTTCACTGAACTTTTAGTACTCATTACGAAGATTATACAGCTTTATTTCTTTCCGATTTGTCACCGTTTCAGAAAGTTTAATTTAACGCTTATACCGTATCAATTATAATGTTCATAACTTAACTACCTTTATAATTAACACTATGTAATAAAATGAGCATTTTACAACAAAATTAAGTATTATATTTAAACGATTTCTAATCCAAAATCATAATATTAGATATTTAAGGTTAACCGAGAAAAAATAATGCATTTTTAGATTTTATTAGTAATTCCAAGATAGTGGCCAATATGACGGATTTCCATTCTTGGATTAATTAGACTTTTGATATGTTTTCAGGGATATTATACCGAATAAAATAAATCTTAGAATTTTTTTTAGATAGATTGGTGTATTTCGGCTAATTTGACTGGACTAGTAGGGTTGTGCAGACGGAAAGCCAGACGAGAGCCTTGCGCGTACAGGCACAAGTGGTGAGTGAACAAGTGTTGGCACGCGTGTTCTCTCATGTCGAGGCCACGTACATGGAAAATAGCTTGAGGCACGCGGAGCCCTTCGCTATGCACGCTCCCCGCCAACAAGCAAGAAAACAAAGTCGCAACTCACCGTTACTAGCAAGAGTCAAGTCTCCCTTCTACGGGGTGAGTTATTGGTTTTCCTGGCCTATTTTTATTTCACGACAGAACATTCCAAAACCACAATGTTACCCTTCTGTAAACGTAAAAGACGTGAACTAGGAACTCATGATTGCCTCTTTTTTATGAATAAAAGTTGACAAAAAACTCAAATTTTCGAGTAACTTTATTCTTACATTAACGTGACGATCGTATTCCAGCACATTGTAGCAAACACATCTAGTCATGACTGAACATTTGTAATTTCCCAATTTTCTCTCAGAACAGTTACACATAATAAATTGATACCAATTCGTCGATATTTGTTGAGTTGGTTATTTTTTTAAAATGGTTTATTGGCCTAAAATGTTACAACACACATAGGCCTATACATTTCGTATATTCCCTGCAAAGATTGCTTTCAAGAGCATAAATTATTTTGTAAGAAAGTGCAACACGTTTACCTGAAGGCTCTCCCGAGCCAAAGGACTTCTGTTGGATCAAATTCATTAACGCATTTGGAACAAACTAATTCGGACCAATTGAAGTAATACGTTGAACCTTTCCAGACGAATTTCTCCAAATACGACAATCGCACATTCCAACAATTCTTACGATGGACGGACAAGAATGCTTTGCTTTAGTATATAAATTATGAAAATATTTCGACATACGCTGCAGTGTTAAGCATTAGTTATACGGTAAGTCTAGTGTTGTTATATTTATATGAGTGGGCCTTACGTCATGTCGACAACGAGGTCATCAAAGACGGAGATTTAAAACTTGACACAGTGAATGACAGGAACTGGGAAATGAATCGGCCATGGCCTTTGTTATGGAACCATCCCAGCACTCACCTGGTAGCGATTACTGGAAACCATGGAAAACGGAAATCAAGATGGCCGGAACCGGGATCGAACTAGGGCCCTCCTGAATGCGAGTCCGTATATCATCGTTGTAGCAACTCGCTTGGCGTTTTCTTACCTAAAAAGATTTAACGTCGTATAACCCAAACTTCACGTTATTTTCAATAAGGATTCGTGTTCAGTATTCGAGTGACACTTGTGAGGGCCTGCTTCACACGTGTTTCAGACATAAGCATAGCTTTCAGTCGCGGACACAGCACTTCCTGTGGGTGCAATTTCATTCGCAGACACTTTCTAAATGTGCTCGAAAGTGGACTGCAAAGAGTCGATCTCCACCCTCAGCAAAAAAATTCTAACGATAACTCGTGACAATTTTATTATTGGCGACACAAACAGTTTTCTAATTAACCACTGTCGAGAAGTGTAGAAATAATGCTGAGTATACCTTAGAATATAAGTCACAGTTTTATAACTAAAATTAAAACATACAGGGGCCGCGATGGTAACGAGGTCAGACATCTCACCTCCCACCTAGGCGATTAGGGTTCGATCCCAGGACGGTTCGTTACCTGATTTTTCGAATGTAGAATACGTGGCGGACGTTGCCGTTGGCCGGTGGGTTTTTTTTCATTCCGTCGCTGCTTCACGCTCACCTCATCCATCTTTCGGGCAGAACAGACAACAGGTATGTCTCGCTAGTCGAGCAGCCGGCCCAAACTTCACCCCGCCTTCTCTCATACACAATGCGACCATGTATACACACATACATGGCCAAACAGCCACGAGAGTTGATGCTAACAATATTTGTTGATACTTCATAACCTCGTGGTCTTTGAACTATTTGTGTAACTGAAGCGTATGAAAAAAATTAACCATTTTATCAACGATACGTTATTCGCCTGTAATGGTGCCATGTAATGTTCATAAAAGGGTTCAGCTTAAATAAATTCCATAAATACGTAGTCAAATGCTGTTCAAAAAAAGTTATATTACATTCTTCCTTGCAAATTACCTTAACGAATCACCTAGTCATTTCCACTAATTAAATCTAACAATATTTCCAAATCTCATACCGCATTATTTTTGTACATTCAATACGATATTTCAGCATCGTACACTAATTTCGCACTATTTAATTACTTGCGAGTACGTCGTACTGCATAATTTCATTACAGTGGTGAAATAATTTAAACATCAATTTTTTTACCTGTATGAAGATTCTGCAATCTAAGATAATGAAACAAAGGGTTATAATTCGAATTACGAAAATCGATATTACGATACAATTTTTCTGTCGCGTATCAGTTCGTCAGCACTTGCTTTATCTAACGATGTACGAGTTAACGATTGTGTTTTATTTCTCAAGTTACGATTAAATACATGCCTCTTCGATTATACAGTTTAAGAACAAATTAATGTGCGAGGTGGCGATACGAGGACTTTTCTGTAGAATCAGTTATTTGCGCGTACACAATTAACACCGTTAAAAACAGTTTTTGCATTAGGTTGCCTTTCTTTATTACAGGTAAGAAATAAAACGTGTCTTCTTATGGGAGAATCTGGCACAGGGGACATTTCTGCCGCTAGTTTAGCTGATATCGCTAAGGGACCAGAAAAATACGAAACTGTAGTAAAATTAAACTTAAATGAGCTTGGAAATGACAGAAGTAATTTAACTTAATTTTAAAGTGAAATGAAACGAATTTCGCGTTTTAAATTATCACCTTTACGTAACTTAAACTTCAGGAAAGCGCTGTGATTGGTCAGTTTGCACCCACTAGCGATAATAGCGCTCAAGCGGCAGACTTATAACATTGGCTGTTTCCGAATACCGGCTTAAAGGATCCCTTAGGGTAAGGGATCCATAGAAAGTGCACTCTAGTGGATGCCGCCATTTTGGCTTAGTTTCCGAATTCTCACTAGGGATGCTGATGCATCTCTTCATGCGTCCATTACCAAGGGATACCAAACTCGCATCCACACATCCCTTACCTTCGGAACAGCGGCGTCATTTGGGGCCACAGGGTGGGGGGGGGGGCAAATGCCCCCCCCCTGGATTTAGAATTTTATGTGTATAAATATATTTTTTGTATTTTTAAATTTAAATAATGCTTACTTAAGCACATAAAACTGAAGTTTTATTATTAAAGCATATAATTTATGCATGCTTAATTAATAAAAAAGATGCAACAAGGTCACTGTCACCGGAAAATAAAATCTTGCCCCCCCCCCCTTATAAAAACCTGAAATTACGCCGCTGTTTCGGAATCTAGTGGTTATTTTTTATATTTTTGTTTTTACTGAATTGGAGCATTTGGTACAGTTGATTAGCTCTGTTTGTTTTATTTTGGCATATTAAAACGGAGAGATAGCGTGTTAAAACAGATTTGCTTTTAAAAGTGAATAGATTTGACTCTAAACAGAAAAACCGTAACACATGTTTAATATACTGACTAATTGAGCAACTTCATTACACACATTTATAATTTCACGAAATGCATTTCCTATATGTGTATGTTCATTAAACGTGATTTATATTAACTCGGAACGCAACCTCAAACAATATAAGGATTTTGTCTGCTGGAAATCGTTGACACTTCACCGAGATCCATAGATAACAGAACTAAAGATACACCATCGTTGTAGTAAAACGTGGTTTACATAGCGCTAGCTGTAAAGGAATTAGGATGCCATCCATCCTTCCATTGCAGCCATTAAAACAGCGGCCTCACGAACGAAGGGATGTAGAGATGCGAGAGCAACGGAAGCATCTTCTGAATCCTGAAACAGCCATTGATCTTTCTAACCTGTAGTAGAATTAACCTTACTTTAGGTTAAGTGAGAAAAGTAAAGTACATTCTGGCGTACGTATCTCAATCCCTGTGCTGTCGACACGTGCAATAATATCACACAGTTGCAGATCTAATTAGCTTGCTACTGGACTCTAACAAGCGCGACCGAGACGTGGAGGCAAGCAGACTCCAAGGCCTTGCTTTTATACTAGCTGAACACTTGCCTCATCGTCTTTAAGGCCTCGCTCTTTAGTTTTGCAGTGGTTTCGAAAATATTTTTTTAACGCAAATTAATCAATATATCTGAAATTCATTCTGGCAGTTTTAACACATATATTATCGTGTGTATCTGAATTATTCTGTTCCAACACACCAATCGGATTGTTAGATTTTTGCCCCTGAAACAGCACATATTTTGTTAAGCCAAAATGAACCAAAACAATTATTTGCTAGCAAACAGTACATTATTTTTAAAAAAGCTCTGGCAAAATTGTGTATCATATGGCTGTACGCAGTCCCAATTATTTTCAAAGCATTTGGTTAAAAAATATTCTAGTAATTTGGAATTGTTTGAAATAAATGAAAGATCAAGGCCTTAAGTGTGTTCAAGTGGGGGATAATCGTAATTTCAGATTTCTGTGAAATAGTATCAGTTTTGCAGACGTCAATTGGGAGTACATTGTTCTCTTACAAAAAAATAACTCAGCCAGCGTTTCCATAATGTCACTACAAAGACAAAATTTGCACGTTTTTAGTTCTTATAAAACGTAAAAACCAATGAACAGAACGAAATGAAAAAATTCACACTGAAATTACATGTCACGGGCTACTGCTCGACATGTTTTAAAATTCATTACACAATTTTTTTTATTTAAAAAAATTTGAAATTTTGCACTTTTTAACTTTATTTATCATACTGGCGTCTGTCTTCCCCTCGAATACTTTTCTTAAGAGGGCGTGGTACATAATTCAACGCTAAAATCATTAATCTATAACTGTAGATTTCTTAAAGTCAATTTGCGAAAGCTAAACAATAGCAATCCTAGACAATAGTTTAGCCAACGTTTTAAACAAAATTGTTTCCAGTGTTACGAACTTCTGAGGCAGTATCTCTGACGCCGGAACCTCTTACGTTTAACTGCGGCGCAAGAGATCACGCGTTACGAATTAGTAATTCTGGATAAATATTTACTCATAAAGTTGGCAAATACCATTATCAAGGATTGTCACTGAGTATTTTACCCATATTGGTTTCGAGTAAAGCGTAGAAATCAATTTATGTTTTCAGCGTTTATTTATCTACCACGCACTCTTAACACGCTACGCTGGACTCGCATTCGGGAGAGAAGTCTGTTTCTGTTCATAGTACAGCCATTATGATCGGGTTTTCATTGGTTTTCCACAGTCGGCGTGTTGTACATTATACCAAGCCGATTTCATTTCTGTTATTAGTAAAAAATAAAAATTCTCTCAGGAATCGTCTCCTGTACTTTGTGCCCATCGAGCAAATTCAGCATGTGTTTTACAACTGAGAAGTATTTCCAAGTGGACACTTGGAGAAATTTATTCACCAGTAAAAAAGCGCAGGCACAAGCAAATACACATGCAAAACGCAATTAACCTTTCAAAAGTACAGAAAGAAGTTCGGTTTGCATAATAAGCTTGCATTTGTCAAACCTCTGTGCACAAGAGCCCAATAACTTAGTAAAAGACGGACAATTACACTACCGATACAGATAATAGATTACAGTGAATTAGTATGGAAAATTTTCAAGTAATCGAACACCATATTCCTTAATTGTAGGGAATAAACTTGTCGACATCGCGGGAAATCCCATTACATATAACGGAATATTC
Source organism: Medauroidea extradentata (assembly GCA_003012365.1). Lineage (NCBI taxonomy): Eukaryota > Metazoa > Arthropoda > Insecta > Phasmatodea > Phasmatidae > Medauroidea > Medauroidea extradentata. The sequence continues at coordinate 10,483 of PNEQ01075367.1, forward strand.
CATACAGTATAAGGAAACTCTATGTACTTAAAAATTAATGTGTCGGTTAGCGATGGAACACTGGTAAGAGTTGTGCGTACGCACGGAAAGGTTTCAGACAAAAATTTATGTAAAGAGGGTAAGTGAGGCGGTTGGGGGCATGGGGCGGAGTAGAGGGCAGAACAGAAAACTTAAAATATAGTATTTTTAATTAATCACTTTTCACACATACAAATTAATGTTCCGAATTTTAATACTAAGTGCAATAGTGCGGGGAGTAAGCATAAACTATGATTCTTATACGTAATATTTAAATTGAGAGAAACCTTCGGCGCATCACCTATCTGCCGTGCCCATCAGTTTACACAACAATGGCCGTTTCAAATTATTTGATTGGCAGTTCGTGACGTTATCTAAACGCACTTGATTAATCGCAATTTCGAACACAAGTAGATGATAAACGCAAACTGTAACACTGCACTGGTGATAAGCCTACCTGAACACAATCGCTAGTAAACTTTCATGTAAACAGACATTGGTGGGCATGTTAAGGGGAGGGGGAGGCGGTCATGGTCAATGAGGCTATTATCCTTTCCCTTTTCACTCCGTGCTCCGTGGGATAGGCGTTCAAACGGAATACTATGAGATAATTAATGTGGTTTGCGTTATAATACTAAAAACTGTAAGAAGTGGTTCGATTATTCCTAAAATATTAAATTGAATACCCATTATAGGCTGTTAGAAGTAAAATGTACACTTTTGAAGACAGTCTCATCGAGAATAATATAGGCTGTTCGCTATAAACTGAGCACTCAGTAGAAATTGTAATTAATTAAAAATATGTTTTATTGGACCAATAGATGTTAATTTTTGAGAGCAATGAAACATTTGCACTGGTTTTTGGTTAAATAGAAGTTATCGTATTAAAAATAGAAAAGACAGCTGCAAAACGTCTGCAAGAAAACTTTGTTCAGTGCTCACTTTACCGTGAACGACCTATAGTTAAATATAGTTTACAGTAGCCCTAGCCTTTAAATTTTTAATGCAGTGAACTGTACATGCTACGTTCAGCCTTTCATTACGCTTACGTTAACAAGGGCCAAAAAATACAAATCTAGCTGATGTAAAACTAACCAGGGCTTCAAAAGTATTCACTTTACTGTGAATTACCTTAATGGTGAATATTAGACTGACACCTTTTAGGTGGCGATTCCTGACGACAAAATATGACTAAAACATGCAGAGACTCGTGGCCTAAACTTATGATTAAGGGAGGTATGCACCCTTAAAGTAAAAGGTTCGGGAAAACTTATGTATGTAAATAATAAGAAAATACGTGATATTAAGAACCAATTTTTATAAAGTTTATTTAAACGAAGTTTAAATAAAGATTTGTTAAAGTGTTTGACTGCATTTTGTAAAATCATCCATTTGAAATTTATAAAATCGGCGGAGGCGTCATTTAAATTGTACGAAAAGTGGTAACCGTGCATTTCAGTAGACATTTTTGATAGATTATAAAAGAAAAGTTTGACACAAACAAACAAAAAAGTCACCTTTGTGTGCAACTCTTAGGACATTGGCTGTCGTTGAAATTCACTTTCTAGTAAATTCACGCGTTTAATAATAACGCCTGTCGTTATGCAACCTGTATAACGTATGCTAGGCGGTTTGTCCACTCCACTGGCGCAGTACTCTGCACATTCGTTCAGTTGGCATGTACGCCGTGTAAGTTGTGTCAATTATCCACGTTCGCCGAGCAACTGGAAAATAATCGCAATAATAATGACACCAGCATTCAGTTTATTTATTCAATTAATAATATATGGTTTTATGTAGCACAGCTATGCTCAGAAAATCGTCAGATAATAACACCTACTGAACTAAACGCAGGTTCCGAACCACTCGATTATCAGAATTGGCGTCTTTTAGTGTCTACTAGGCGCTGGGACTGAACCACCGACCCCTGCTTCGACACATGCGCAAGATGTAATAGCGATGGCCGCCGAGAACCCTCGAATTACGTTGCATGCGTTCATCACTTGCGCAGAAAGTTACTTCAATCGTTCCTCGAAGGTATAGTTCACGAAATAATTTAAATCTCCAAACCAGATTATTTCTGAACCAACTGGTTCTATTAGGTCTTATTTCGTCATTAACGGTGCTGCCTACCCAAGACACATTAACGGGAAAGTTTACTTAATATAGTGTTCTTAATTAAATTTCTCCTAACATTAATACTATGTTTATTTTTTTAAAAAAAGAACGTTAGGTTGGAAACAGAGAATGTGTTATTTTATGTACTGTTTTTTAATCTGTGTAATCGTAATTGAAGATAAACAAATATTAGCTAATTTCAGTTTTACATAAGTAAATCTACATAAGTCAACTCACTTAAACTTAAAAAATTCTGTCGAGAAATTGTTTATATTACTACTGGCTCTGAATTTCAAAATTAAGTCATAAATATTAGTTACAAGTAAGCAGAAATAAATTCAATAAATCTAGGTAACTACATTCTTACGTGAGGTGAGAGTTTTTTACGGCCTTTGACGAGGTCTTACGAGCCGACCCGGGCAAAATAACATCCATGCCCAAGCAGGGATTCAAAACTAAGACCTTTCGCATTCTGAACCGGCGCCCAACCATAACTACGCTGCAAAAGCCGGCCAAGAAACACTGATCCTACGTTATACCACAACCACAGGCTCATATTTTATGCTGTTTATTTTTTCAATACCTTGGAAATTATTAACACATAAATATTTTCTTCGCGTAAAACACCCCAGCAATCCGTTAAGTTTTCATGTTTGTAGCGACACTTTCATCATTTCAAAGCAGAAAACGGTTTCAGTCAGAAAACGCAGTGAAGAACAGAGTACTGAACACAGCTGGGTATAATTAAACATGTAAATGTCAAGGGTCTCATGTACGCAGCTCCGCTAATTACAGTTAATTACTTCACTTTTTCCCCTCAGCAGTGTCGCGTAGTTCAACCCAGCGAAGCGGCGCCAAGTCCAAGGTCGTCTCACAAGGACCGCATATGCCTGCCGTTATAGGTCCACGTGTGTCCTGCTATAGGCTGTTCACGATAAAGTCAGCATTGCTTAAATTTTTTCCTCCAGCCATTATGTAATCATATTTACTATTTCCACCATTAAATATTCCCTGAAACTAAAAACAACATTCCACCCCTCTCAAAACCTAACATCCTACACTGAAAGAAAAATTTTGTAGGAAGTCTTCCCTGCAAAAATTATTTTATAGTAACCACAAAATAATTATGTGGTGGCAACAATATTTTAGTGGTGCCAACGAAACGTTTTTCTGGTGACCACAAAATAAAATTTTTAGGGTAAACACCCACACTGGCAAGTCTCCTAGCTTCAGTCAGGTGGGTGCAAAAATGGTTCACGTCTACGATACGACCATGTAATATCAAGGGCTGCAAGTTCAATGCTAAAACGGACTATCTCTATGTGTTACCAAATTGAACGGCGCCATATTTCAGCCAATAACATATGATGTCCTATACCAAAGTTTATTTGTTGAAAAAAAAAAAATCGTTACCCCTACCCCACGGTCGTAGAAGAACAGGTCTGGAAACTCGCCTAGATATTTGACCCCCTTGTTGTTTGGCTGTAGTTCGCCAAGTTACCGAGAATATTGTGTTTTATTGGCGCTGATGTTAGGGCGGTCGGACTAAACCCCGCCCACTTCCTTTCCGCTAAGATAAACAATTTATCAAAACGCATTTTTTATCAATTTATCAAATACTTCCTTCGTTCACAAATTTAAGAAAAGGCTCCAGCAATCTATATTTACTTTATAAATTTAACAATGGAAAAACGTGGAAGGTTTTGAGTCCGACCGCCCGGAAAACAGCGCCAAAAAGTACAACATTCTCGGTAACTTGACGAACTACAGCCAAACAACAAGGGGTCAAGCAAAATACATTGTTAGATAGGCGAGTGTCCAGACCTGTTTTTCTACGACCGTGCCCCACCCTTACTAAAGTACACAATTCCCTATCTTCGCCTGCAATATGTCAGTTTTCAATTTGGTCATGTAACAAAAGAGCAGCGTAACAGTCTAGTTCTTTTATAACGTCTTTACGTAAGATGCGCCTGCCAAGCTAAGGTTAATTTTACTACATGTTGGAAAGATTAATATTAAAAGTATGGCACAGGGAAAATTTCTGCCGCTTGAGCGCTAGTATCGGCAAGAGGTGTAAATTGACCAAACACAGCTTTCGTGAATTTTAAGTTATATGAATTTGATAATTTAATAGCCAAAATTGTTTTTTTACATTCATTTTAAATTAAACTAAATGTCTTCTCTCATTTACAAGCCAAGCTGAACTTTATTTTACTACGGTCTCGTATTTTATTAGCCCCGCAAGCGATAGCAACGCAACTATCGGCGGAATTTTTCCCTGTGCCAAACTTTCCAATAATTAAAAACACATTTTCTTTCTATATTACAGTAGAATTAATCTTAGGCATGCGCAATAAAATTGTAGCGTGTCACTCTGATTTTTTTTTTTACGTAAAACTCCGAAACGTGTACCCAATATCTATAAATGTATATTAGGAGTATCTATAGGCTGTTCACGATAAAGCAAGCACTGCTTAAATTTTTCTTTCAACGAATTTGTATCTGCCTTTACTATCTTAACTATGAAAACTTCCATGAAAATATAATCTAGTGTAAACATTTCACCACTCACAAAACTAACATCATTGGCCCCCAATAAAAAATATATTTTTATTATTAACACTATAGTAATATTTTGTCATTAAAATCACCGTTTTTGCGTATACCCGTACCTCTGTAACGGTTCCTTGATAACTTTTTTTAAATGTAATATATATTATACATAATTTATAAACACATCCATAAACGGCACATTTTGTATTTAGACCTATCAAATATCTTTAGAGGAAAAACATGGCGAAAATGGCTACAAATTAACGCTTCAGAGCTTCGGCGTTCAAGTTCAAGAGTACATCCTGACGTCCGACATGTCCAAAATAATCTCGTACTAATTAAGATACTTTACTAAAACGAGAAGCCTAGAAAACAGAAGCTATGACACAACTAGTCACAACCTTCTATTTAATATATATATATATATATATATATTATTATTAATAAAAAATTTTATTCAGTTATTTCAAACCAGTACCTATCATATACAATACAACTATATTTTAAATATTAATTTTGAGCAGTTTCTAAATTAAGGTAAATTTTTATTTTACATTGCTATATTGTATATTCTAGAACGTGCACGATTACTTTTAACAAACGTATATTATTTAGCCTACATAAATATCTTAACCGATAAATTTCTAACAAAATATACGTATATATAATAAAGAATGAAATATATAAGAAAATGCTCATTACGTACAACTCCAGAATTTAATAGAGAAAATGTAAACGTTACGGTGACTCTACCGTAAAAATATTATGTGATTGTATTATTTTCTACAACGAAATATTGTGACAAGAAAGTTCGAGTTATAAATATTAACAGTATTTGTTAATATGTGAAATTAAACCAAGTTTGCCAACCTCGAGACTTTCCTTGCATTTAAGGTCCTGCTCTCTTATTTGAAAGGGAAGGGGGAAATTCATGAAAGATTTTAATAAGTTTTATATTTTTACGAGATATGGATAGTTTTGTAGACATACATTGCGGCTATTTTTTACACCAATCAAAACCTCCTAGCTTTAATAATTTTTGTATGATGGCATGTCAAAGCCCAGATTTGCACAAAACTGTTTAATACACGAAAGGAAAGCCAACCGACTTACAGAAATGAAATCATTCACACTAAAGAACACTGTCACGGTACACAAGACGTGCATAAAAACCACACTGAAGTTTTTTTTTATTGCTGATTTTATTTTCTTCTTCGAAATTCAGCAACGTCTTCAAAAATACAATGCGTTGTTTCATACATGTCTCGGCGCGTCCCGTGATAACTTCTTCAGAGTGAATTATTTAATTTTTACTTTACAACAGTTTTACACAAAATTTGGGCTTTGACATGACTTTATTCCAAAACTAACCAAATCTTGTACAAATATAAAAAAATATGAACACAATGTAAATGTTGCGTGTACTCTCCCCGCCCCCGAACCCTCTTATGAGTACGGTAGCCCTCTGCCCGACCGGGCAACAACCATAAATCCACGCCAGTGGTCAACTGATCTTCGCGCTTGCTCGAGTAACACGCTGGCTACCCGATTGCACAACGTGTCGACAGCGCAAAGAACGAACAGGAAAAAAGAACTGGTAGCAAGCAAGGCGATGGCGATGACGACGACGCTAAATTTGACGTTCAATTACTGTTAAAGAGGGTCACTTGGTACACGCAAAGCGGGCAGGGGAGTCATTTCAGTTTTTTCTTGGGGGGGGGGGGGCAAGATTATTTTTTCGGCGACAGTGACCTTGTTGCTTCTTTTTTATTAAATAACTATGTATAAATTAGAAACTTTACTCCCCCCTGCCCCCCCTAAATGACACCCCTGGACGCGGGGTGACTCAGAACAACGGATGGCAATTTTACACAATTTTTGTTTTCTATGAGAGTTAAAAGTTTGATATTTCACGTCGACATACATTATTTGATATTAATCGCGAGTGGCTGCCATTACGTGGGATTTGTTTTTTAATATCCCAAGTCATCCATTTTTAATAGGTATCTTTTAGTAAAATTATTTCTGTAAAATCATTATTTTGGCGTATACGCATATGTCCGTAAAAACTGTTCTGGAAACACAGATTATTTTCAGGAAAGGTAAAAAAAACTCTATTCTGCAGACACCACTTTTTTCTTTAATCTTATCGTACGTCCATTTAACCACATATACATTTTAAGTCGTTCTCTGCTCGTTCGCGCCATGTAGACCACTCCAAGTTCAATCCAATCGGGAAATAGTTCTTAAAGGGACTGTTTCCATTACGAATGCGTTTACAGAAAGTTCCAAACTAGTAAGCACGGCAAGCTAAATTAAAATTACAAATTCCATTTCTACACACATGCAGCCAAACATGTACTTAACTCACACACGAGAAATGTGCTTGGTAGTGTTCTTTACCATGAAGTCCATTAAGATGTAATTTGAGATAAAGAAATGGCAACTATCGCCAGATATTTAGTATATGAAGTATACTCCTTTATCTAAGCAAGCAATAAATAGTCTATACCGTACAGCAAATAAAATACACAAAAAATGCATTATACAATTTTGAAAATCAAATCAGGGAGGTAACGTCCCCCACTGCTAATTCGCGGAGTAAGCCGATTTCTGGCGTTTTTTCATGACAATTACCAGAATAGCAGTGGGTACGTTGACAATTTCTGCTCGGATGTTGGCCTTCAGGACGTGTGGGGTCCTTGGACGGTTGACATAAACGCGATATATCAAATTAAAAAAATCACAAGGGGCCAAATCGGTATAGCGGGCTGGCCACTTCGAATTGCCACTTATTGAGATGATGCGCTCAGAGGAGTGTTCCTTTAAAACAACCATCGATGCCCCTGAAGTGAGGGCCGTTGCTCCGTCTTGTTGGAACCAAATGTTCTCCAAGTCCAATTCATCAAGCCAGGGGGAAATTCCTCCTACTTGTTCACATACGATCCTCACTGTTCCAACGCATGATGGCGATTGACTGCGGTGGAGAACAAAACTTTATACCAACGCCTCTCGAACGAGACCATTCCCGTCCCGCTAAGACATCTACAGCCTGAATGTGGCGCATTTCAAAACAGGAAGTTATGTTGCCGCATACTGTATATGCAGGAAACATGCAGAACAAGCGCACGTGCATCACAACTCTACTGGTATTGGGCAAGCACGGCCGCGATTGGGGTCATGCCTACCTCCCATTATCACTAGTTTCAAGTTGAGGAAAACCGCATAGACGCCGTAGAAACTCCTCGACTGTGATAGGACGTGCAATAGCATAATTCAATAGGGAGACGAATTCTACAGGAAAAGAGGACGGACTTGATTTTTTTAGTAAGACTTTGAAAAGCGAGAAGAAAAGATTAAGCGAAAATTACTATTAAAATAGCCGACGATTAGACATATTGACATGTTTGTGTGAACGTGTACATTATTTTCCCCTGCAGATAAACCAATGTCACTTTGTAATGGTACTTCACGAAGTTCACTTTAAAGAACTCCTTTACATTGTATTTGTATTTATTTCAGTTTGGGGGGATAGACCCTACCACCTTGCCTCCGTCCCTGGTAGTGAGTTATGATGTTTGTTTAGGAATAGCATTCAATGTATTCAATTTTTATCAGGGTAACATAAAAAAGCTGTGAACAAAAGCGCGGGGAACGTCTGCAGAGAATAACACAACAATCGTAAACGCGGACGTGGTTTTTCACAATGTTATCAGTTATCGTCAGAGAGAGCGGAAAATCCCGACAATGTCAAGTGCCACAGTGTTTTCCGGAACATTGCAATGTTGCTCCGCAACACTTCATATCACTCGACCTAATTTGACACAGTTGTAACTGTTATCAGGCGAATAACAGACATTGAATGCCGGCGTACACGTGTGAGTGAAAGATTTTTAGTCAGCTCTTAACATCTAGGTCTTATAGCGCTGCTGAGGAGTGACATAAAGCGAGTATGGAGCAGCGCCGAAATTAAGGGTCGGGGGAAACGGTGTATCTCAGAGAAAACCTGTCGACCAACGACAACGTCCGACACGATTCCTACATGCGAAAATCAGGGGGCCGACATTGCCGTGAATAGAACCCGTATCACTTCGGTGGTAGGCGAATAGCCTAACTATTCGGCCACCGCGGCCCCCCGGCGTAACAGTCTCACCAGTTCAGTCAATTCTGAACAAGCGAATAAAGAAAATGAAAGAAGAACGTCGGAAACGTAGAAACTACAGGATGGTCCAAATGTCTTGTTGCCCCCAAACACTTCTTGTTGCACACAAATCGACAGGCCAAGCGTGGCGTTACACGGCAATCTCGCATTCCGGAGGATCTGGGTTCGATCCCCTCCTCCGGCCATCCTGATCACGGTTTCCCATGGTGTCCAGATATCGCTCCAGACAAATGCAGGGACGGTTCCTACTGTTCTCCTAGATCCTGTCACTGTGTGAAGTTGCATGTAACCGTATCTAAAGACCTCGCTGTCTTAAGGCCTGATAATCACCATATCTATTATTTGTTCCATATCATACAGGTTCAAGTGCCGCATCATTCTGTACTTCTGGAAATTCTGGGCGCATCAGTATACATCCTCGTAACGGAGAATCCATCACAATTATGCCCAAATCGCAATGACGCGACAAAACCAACACGATCGCCGCGACACGAAAATCAAAACACGTCAACCAATTAGCACCGACGTTTCTGTGACGTCAGCTCGACAATAATGGCGGGCGCGACGTTAATTACAAATATAAATTATATGGATTTTATTCGAGTCCGAGTGTAATTTTTCGCCCAAATGTTGGTTAAACTGGTGAGTTGGTAGTAAATTGTGTTTATTTATATAAAGAGAGATTACTGTTGGTTGTCATAAGAAAATTATAATATCGTGCCTTATTTACACATTTCGGAATGCCAGTTTATTATATACAGAGTGTATCAGTACATCGGTAAACTTTAAGGAAGGACAGAGCAGGCCTACACCGAGACGATGGTAAATCACATAGCAATGCATCGTCGGTAACGCTTTCCTGAGACACAAAAAAAAAAAGGGCGCACACAAGAAAACAAAACATGTTTGTTAATCCTAATACAGCAAAAATGCCGGGAAGTCTTTGGTTGGTGATGACGAACGATGCCTCTATGTTCTTTTTTTTTTTTTTTTTTTTCTGTGTTAGGATTAATAAACGTGTTTTCTCCTCTTGTTCGTGTCCTTTCTTTCTTGTGTTTTGTGTCGTCACTGCCGCGCCAGGAAAGCATATCCGACTATGCATTGCTATGTGACTTCCCATCGTCTGGGTGTACTCTATCTCTCCTGAAAGTTTGTACTGATACATCCTGTATATAACAAATTAAAGGGAAAAAACTGAAATACTGTAAACATCTGTGGATGTCATATACTAGAGGCAATCAACTAGTATACTTTCTTATATATTGCATGGATTCTTCACTAATTTATAAGAAGAAGCCGTAAATCCAATCTAAGAGGAATCAATCCCCCTTAAGTGGAACCTAGCTCAACTTTTTCCGCGATAAATTGTCCTCTCTAATTGCCTTTCTGTCACTTTATATTTGCACATTCTGTTAAACAAGCGCGGATGCCTACGATAGAATAAGGTCAGTTTTTAAGACTATTCATTATACGGGGCAAACGGCTGCCCTAGTTTTGAAAGCCATTCCTGAAACTGTACTATTGGTAAAGGAACATAAATGCTTATCATTAACGCAAAATTGAGAACAAAGTTACGCTTCCGCCGCTGCTCCATCCTCACCTCACGCCATCACTCAAATACTCCGAGAGCTCGCCTCACACCAAGGCGATAGGAGTTCGATTCCCGGCGGGATCAACCCACACTTGTACACGTAGGAATCATGCCGGTCGATGCCGCTGATCGGAGGGTTTTCTCGGGGACATCTCGTTCCCCCCGCCTCTTCATTCCGGGGCTCAGGTTATCCTTCATCGCCAAAACGATTGCTATGCTGCGCTGACAAACAAAATACATCTTCACTTCTCGAATGCGAGATAAAATGTGTTATTTCTTATCGTAAAACAAATGTCAGATAATGCAGACGTAATTTGTTATCTAACAATGCAAAAAGTTGCAGTAACCTTCAGGCCTTCTCAAGATGCGGCCCGCAGAGCGATTTCTACCGGCCCGCCATCAAAATGTCAGAAATCAGCGAAAATGTTTTGTTATAATAATTTAAAGGTTATTTCTTAATAGTTATAGTTAGGTCAATGTAATCTCTGCGTATGACAGTGATTTATGTTCGACTAACATTAAGTTCAATTAAATGATTCCGTACAATGCCTATAATGATTGGCTTCATTTTTTTTTCTTTTGTCCCCCGAGTGTTTTTTGTAGTTATAAAATTGAAGCAAGTGGCCCGAAGGTACATTTAATGGACGAGTTGAAGTACACGCCCCCTGACGTCACCGCAGGGGAAAAGTACTGTGGGAAACAAAGCTTGTTTACAAACAGGCTGAATTGTTAGTTGGTAATTCCAGAAAGCAAAAATGTTGCGCATTCATAGATTTGCACGCAAGGGTAAAAAATATTTGTTTCAATATCATAGTTAAGATAGGTACATACATAAGATTAATGTTTCCTGAAAAAACGGCAAATTCCAAACAAATAATCAATTTTCTTGACGTACATCTCGTCCGGGACATGTGAAGCCAAGCCGCTAAATGAAGGTTATGTTCGGCTGCGGTATCCATGGAGACAGGAGTTGTATCCCACACCTGACTGAAGCTCCGCCTCTTTTCAAGTCGTCCATTGAGAAGTCCTGACTTATAGCATGAAGTGTTAATGACGATGTGCCTTCAGAAAAGCTTGTAGTGGGGGAAATTCTGTAAATTAAAAATGACAGTGCACCATTACCCTTAAGAAGACGTGTTATCACTTTTGTTGAAATTTTTTATACAAAAAACTAAGAGTGTGACGAATTAGCGGCAATGTCTCTTATTAAAGTCATTGCAATTTACGATTAGGTACGTGTTATTGGACCAAATTGTAATTAGGAGCTATTCATTCTGAACCACACGTAGAATGATCATTATTACCTCCAATTTTGTACTATCGTAATTATTTCATATTTGTGGAGCAAACTTTCAAAACCAGACATGTCCACCTTATCTAGCTGTAGAAAAAAGTGAATAAACATAATATTTTATAGCACTAACTGAGAATAAACACACCCATTTCAATAAGACACGTGTTTTTAATGGAACCTGAGTTCATATTCGTATGTAACACATCTTGTTTATTTAGAAAGGGCATTTTACTCATTTTCAGGATTTTGGACATGTCTGGTTTTGAATGTTTGCTCCTCATTTATGCTTTTATAATTTGTTTGCAGTGTGCGTAATGAAAGTTAATATAACTAGCCAAGTCCCTATTTTAATATTGTTGCGAGCCGCGACTATCTTGCAGAGCGGTGTAAGACGATAGTTGGCGGCAGAACTAAGGACCTCCCAAGAGCACTGTTCGGCTAATGTTACCTTTTGTGGCGCCCAACAGCCACACCTGACCTGCACGCCGCGATTATCGTGCGAGCAGTGTAGTACAGGCTGATGTAGCAGCGGTAAGACTAAAGGAATCTCGACATGTATTTTTCTGCTCATGTTACCTCTTTGCGACGCGCGGTGGTGGCCACCTGATTGCCTATCTAGGGTTCGTAAAAGATCCGAATGACAGCAGTTATCATGGTCTAGAGTGTTCCTGTGCGTGATCTATTTTGTAGGACGGTGCTTGACCCAGATATATCCTCCCTCTAGGAGCTTTGACTTGCCGCGAGAATTCTATACTCTGTCCGCTCTAAGATAGCAGCAGAAATAAAAATTGCTAACGAAATGAATCAAAGCAATTGGATTATACCTTGATTCCTCACATTATGATTGTGCCGTAACGTAGTTACCGTGTATTTTTTAATATTTCAAACGGAATCTATGCTGTACAAAAGTTTACTGTAATTTACTTGAAAGAATTTAGCTGCAACCTTAGAATGGATAGAGTATAGACTCTAGATTAAAAGTATAAGAGAGAGTTGCGGCAGAGACAAGAGAGTTTTTGGCCTGCATGTGTCTGGTGTGAGTTATGGCGATAGTACGGATTGCGAGAATAATTCAAGGATGTTCAGCGAGATTGTCTGCGGCAACGAGTAGTGCGACGAGGGAGTTTCGGGGCCTCAAGAGGACTATCGGTGTGCTCTCATTTAGAACAGTGGGTCCACCGTTTGTAAATGGTGAGAGACACATTTCATGTACAGAGAACTTGTATAGAGGACTGCGATTTTATTATTTATATTTTATAACCTCTATGTAAATAGTAATTGTGTTGTTTGAAGTTTTATTTAATAGTAGTTAATCATTAGTGACATACAGAGATTAATTTAGTGTAGATACTTGTAAATTAATTAGGTTACCTTCAATTATTTTATCAAATACCTCCACCTCTCAGCGTACCTAGCCTCAACTTGTAGCAATATTTTAAATCACAGCTTTCCAAATTTTCTCTCGGTAAGAAATTAACAAAGCCAATTCCTCCTTTCTTTTTAAGAGCAGATGATACCACAAATCGTTTCGGCAGTTTTGTTTAGCATATTAAAAAAAAACAAGACATTAAGGTTTCAACTAATAAGTAAACTAATAAAAATGTCTTTAATTACGTAATTACCTAAAACCGCAATAGTTACTGACTTGAAAAACTTAGCGAACATAGCAACTGTTATTGTTATCAGAACTGGTGAATATATTTAAGATTTTTGTTCACGTTTAAGTTTAAAAAAAAATTACTGAGGAAACAGTATAACATAGGGAGTGCGGCATTCAATACGATAGAGAAAAAACAAACCTCGTGATATGCGGCCGTCTTAGAGTGAACGCTATTTCACCACATTGCGAAATGCTTGGCGCGTCGCGTTGCGGGAGGACTGCCACGTGAGCAGTCCCAGTTTGATAAGATAATCTCTCTTGACGTTCGCAGATAGTGATTGCGTGAAGCCCCACCCACCTCCGCCCACGTACTATGTACCAGTAAGTCCCTCCTTCAATCCTTTTAGATGCGATGACGCGTGTTCTCATCTCGTCGGCGCCCACCGAGATCCGCATCGTGCGCATAGGGGTAGGGAGCCCACAATCGACATTTTATGTATAGTTTATTCCTGAAATATTATAAATTTTAAAAAAGGTATACTCAATTATTTGTTCAGGAAACGCCTTAAATAACACCATTTTGCACCTCAAATACTACATTTTCCAGGGGGAAAACCCCCGGACCCCCGTTCTTTGACTCGTGGAGTGGGCATAGCTCTGGGCATCTCTCTGGGCATAGCTCTAGGTTTTTTTGTGTGTTTGTGAGGGGGGGGGCCCTCACAAACACAAAAAAAACCAGAGCTGGATCTGCCCCTGATTAACGCGCGTGCGCGATAAAGTGAGCACTTTGGAAGACCATACTGTCTTGAGTAATAATTCTAAAATATTACTTATTGTGAACCCTGATGGTAACTTTTGTTTCGCACAATCTAGCCTATACACTTAAGATTGTTGATAAGGTTGCGTTGTTGTTATTAAAATGGCGGGAAAGTATACATTAACTAAAAGGGTAAAAGTAACTAGGGTTTCAAAAGTGCTCACTTGGCAAAAGTTACTTTCTGTCAGTAATTAGCCAACAATTTCCTTTTACTTTATAAATTTTTGTTGATATGACCGCCAAGACTTCTGCAAAGGAGCAGCGACAGAAAATGAGGCCAGTTGCTCACACTGCCGAGTAACATATGTTGTAATGCACACAATTTTGTATTTATTTCGCAAATGCATTGTCGCCCTGCCTTATCTGTGGCGTCTTCCTAAGCGTACCAGTAGTTTGGTATTATTTCTCACAGGTTAAGAAACCTAGCATCATTAGGGATACTTTATTTTCTGTGAGTCCAGCGAACATTGTGCTGCATGCCTATTTTTCACAAACGAGGTATCCCCCATCTTGCAAAACCAGTAGGTTGCTGACATCCCGTCCACCGACGACTTCCACCGACGGCTGCCACCGACGGCTCCCACCGACGGCTCCCACCCACGGCTCCCACCCACGGCTCCCACCCACGGCTCCCACCCACGGCTCCCACCCACGGCTCCCACCCACGGCTCCCACCTACGGCTTTCACCTACAGCTTTCACCTACAGCTTTCACCTAAGACTTTCACCTAAGACTTTCACCTAAGACTTTCACCTAAGACTTTCACCTAAGACTTTCATCTAAGACTTTCATCTAAGACTTCCACTTAGACTTCCACTTAGAGTGTAACGAATTTAACAGCCCAAATTGCCCCGGGAGGTTATTCCTCATGAAAAAGTACGCAAACATTACATGGGACACTTTTAAGTCATGTGAATATTAAGAGATGTATGAGCCCATGGAGTTGGAATTTAAAAATTGTATTTGGTCAAAATACCAAAAACAGTTAGGAGTTAAATTACAATTCTGTAGGTGATTTTAAGTGTCGAGATCTTCAACCTATATAAAATTTAGCATTCAAACCCACCCTTTTCACGAAAATAATAGTGGTGGCCATCAGCATATTTCATAAAATTATTTTTCTGTCAGATTTTGTGGACATTTCGTGTTGTCTATTCGAGCAGTGCACCGTACGGAACAAAAACTGTCCTCTTGTTCCAAGCTCCTAGAATGAACAGTATACAAGAAAACTGCACAGAAATGTTGCTGTGACAATAATGAAACGCCTGGTATGTAGGCAAAAAGTGGTACTTTCACCAAGGAATTATTGGTTTGTAGGATGCGCAGTGCTCTCAGGAAAATGCAACCTGTGATGAAGTATTTTAAAAAAATGTCGCAAAATCCAGCCAAATAACCTTAGTTGCGACTCGAAAAATTTGGCAAATTTGGTTTTGCAGCATTTTTATAAAATATTTTTTTTATTTTAAGAAAATCCATTACGTTATAAACGTAATTGTATGGCTTTCGGAAATTCTAAATTGATTTAAATGCGTTTTAAATAATTTTATTTATATTTTCGCCGAATGACAGACACGAAGTAGTATGAAAAGATGACTTTGCTACTTGTTTTGGGGATCATAGCATTCCGTTTCTGTAATTCACGGAAATAAATAAATAAAATATTTTCACAACAACTGTAATTCCGACTTCTAAAAGGTATGTCATGTTATCACCTACCAAAGTTTGGATGTTTAATTCCCGTACATCCTGATAGACTACAATTTGGACGTTAAATCCCCTTACAACCTGTAGCGTAGTGGGATCCAAACTGTCCGTTCAACATGTCATGCGACTTAACTTCCACAGCAAGCAGTATCCTATCAGACACTAGGACATAAAAATCGCCACGGCATTTCTCTTCTGTGTACCTAGTTATTCTGCGACACAGACGACCAACAACCTGCACATCTGAAGTATTTGTTCTGGCAGCTAACTGAACGGTCGATTCTAGCCAGAGGGTTTGAGATAAAGGTATGACTTGCAAGGAAAAAAACACGATGACTGACGTTCAGCTAGTGAGTCACAGAGCTAGAAGTGCCACGCCCACCTGGTAGTTTTCGCGCCTATCCGAACCACGAGAGCCCGAAGCCGAACCGATATAACCTACTAATTAATTTCCTCTTCATGAGCAAACCAAACTTAAGGGCGTGTCACAACTACACGTCATGCAGCAACAATATCATGTTATTAACAACTAGGCACCACCGCGGCAAGTCAGACCACTTGCCTCCCACCAAGGCGATCCGGGCTCGATCCAGCGGGGCCGCACCCCGGATTCTAGACTGTGGGAATCGTGCCGGACGAAGTCGCTGGCCGGTGGGTATTCTCGAGGATCTCCCGTTTCTCCCGCCCCTCTCATTCCGGGGCCTGTCATGTCATCCTACAGTCGTACAGTCTGCGCTTCGGGATGTGATATTCTGGCCCTCGGGTACCCGCCACATACGTTATTATTTATTCTTTAAAATGAAATGTAAATACATCGTTAGTAAAAACGTAAATTTTTAAGATTTAAAAGAGCATCACATTGAAGGGCCTACCTACTTGGCGTTCGAATGTGTTGCAGAGAAGTCCTATTCTTTTCTTTTTCTTTTTTTTACTATATATTTGTATATCTACGAAAAGAACACACACTTCAAACAATGTCGGTACAATTAAAAAAATTAGCTATGTTTATTAAAAACATTATTTTCTGGTCCCTCCAAATGGCCAAAAATGGCTTTCCCAGATTGCCGTATCTGTAAAATTAACGATCGGGTTCGAAAAACACAACTATAGAAACAAGCGTTAGACTTTGAACTATATTGCCCACAAATAAAATATGTGGTCACCTTTTAAAAGACCCATAGGAAAAAGGATAATAGTAAAGCACTGCATGCCAGCTGAGTGGCTTGCGCGGAGAGGCGATAACGCGTTACGTACGTCGGCCAACGGCAACCTTACCGCCCCTGCCTCACACACACAAACACATCCTATTAGGGAGGCCCCTTAAGTGTACGGTTAACGACGATTAAATATCATTCGCAATCATACGAACATATTTATTAATTTTTCAATAAATAATCAGCTTATAAATTTCACCACGCCTCTAGCACATAGTCTAACTTATAAAAAATAAATCATAACGTTTCATATTGTATATTACGTAAGTAATAACCTCAAGAAACAAAAAAAAAGTAACTAGATTCATCACTACACATAAAACTGAACATAATCTAAACTTACCGTAAATTTTAATTTCACTAATTCACAGCAAATTTGTATGATACAGGCATATTTTAAAAACTTGAACATACGGATAGCAAGAAAAATGTTCAGTCAAATCGCTGTCAAAAGCAAGAAGAGTAATCCTCGCTATTGTTAACGGACCGGTTTCATAAATGATCTCTCTCGCTCTACGAGTACTGAAACAGCCATTCCTGGCGTAGACTGCATGTTACGCACGAATAGCTGCACATACTTCCTTACAAAACACCCGCGGCCTTTGATGGAACGATGCGAGTAACTTGTCAACTCAAACGTCACCAACGCCTTAAAAACAAGATTATCATTTTACTGCTCTGTTTGTTGTTCTGTACATTGTTCTTGAGATTAGTATTATAAGAGTAATTAATAAAGTGGTATTAACCCCGAGATTACTTTATCCCAGTTATAATGATCGTGTAGTCTTACTTATAATATGTTTACCACTCTTGGTCCTGAATAAAAACCAAAAGCCACGTTTTATTCCCATCAAAGTTTTTAGTTACGTAACATTAATTCCAAACATTGTCATACTCATAAGCAACGACTAGATGACTATTACAAAACCTTGTGAAATGCTTAAATAGTAATCCTGGTTTCAAAACACCCATTACATAAAATCATAAAAGTAATTTACAACTTAAAAGCGTATCACTGTTATTTAAAAGGTTTTGAAAGACATTTACTTATTCAATTGTATGCGCCACTTGATGCTGATGCTTTAGTAAAAACAAATATTTGTTAGTACCATAAATGCAGCAATATAGTTTTGCTTTCGGAAAAAAAAGGCACGAAACACATGTCGGCAAAAAGAATAATCGTTCTGAAAATATGTCTGATTCATCTGCGGGTAGAACGACCCATATCCTCGAACGGGTACGCAATTAATCTGAAGCAAAAAAAAAATGTGTTCCCAAATGTATTCAAGCATGTAAATCTGACATTATCTGGGGGCGGAAGTTTGTTCTTTCAACACCATCGCCTTCTCTACACTCCCATGCAAAGGCGCAGTCAAGAGGCGTTGGCAAGGGGGGGTTAGGGTTTATAACTCCTTTATCCCTCACGACTAGTTATGAAGAAATTAATTAAAAATCAACTTTTTTTTTTTTTTTTTTTACCGGTAGAATATTCAATGCTTTGTTACGAAAACTGCTTGCTGCCCCTGGACCATCGCTTTAATGGGGTAGGTCACAGTTCATCACATTATTCTCAGGTTAACACCATTCTGGTTACGCCTCTGCTCCCACGTAATTTTGTAAACAAAAAAATTCCCCCTGCAACTCGCTGCACCAGCAAACAAGCAACTACCCACTCACTGAAAATTCAGCAGATAATGAGGGAAACATGAAGCATGTTCACCGAAGCGTGTTAATTTAGCAGCCACGCAGCAAGGGCGTTCAATAAATGTAAACGCAAACATTACGTGCAGCAGACTTGAAGTGGCATGTAAACATGTCGATAAGAGGAATGAGCATCAGGCGCAGAGGCTGTTCAACGAGAGCATTCAGACTGTTATCTGAACATCAACAAACCGTGCCTCGCGCAGTTCGGGCGAGTGATCAGGTAATTGCGTGGTGCTAGGTGCAACAACAAACACAGTGTGGCCTGTAGAAAATGTGTACTGTAAACATTGTTGCGTTTGTTGTAAGAATATTACAGTCTTTCTGTTGTTCGCGAGTATAGTTGGATTACTCGCTTCGGAATTCGGTTGACGAAAACTAAACAAATACACTAAGGTGATTCTAACTTGGCTAAGTGTCGATATATTTATTTTAAGATAGTAAAGAAGAAATACTAACGCCCGCGGTTCTGACACAAGATTGAGAATAAACGCATAATTCCCCTGAAGCATGTTTCCATACAGCACAGCCGTGCGCAAATCAATGAAGCAAGTTTTAGCGCTGTTGTATTCAGTGTGACCTTCAATATTCATAATCTTTTTGATTCGGTACTAGTTTACTGTTTCACAGCATCCCACATAATAAAACTGTTCGGAGGGTCTTTAGATACGGCACTAGTTTAGTAGTAGACCTTCTGCATGTTTTATGGTTCGATATAAAATTATAATATAGTAACTTCACCTATTTGAATATATACATATATAATACATAAATGTTATATATCCCTTTCAGGATTTAAAAAATAAAAATTGCTATTAGGGACCAGTGGCCTCAAGATCTCGTTGTTGAAAAGACAACACACACGCGCGCGCACACAAGACATAATAAAAACCTGTTTGGTAATTTCTGAACGTAAGCCTTCGTTATAGTTCTATTTTCCAACGCCTAATAACTTCGATGAACTGTTTTTTTTTTCCTTCGCGATTTGTTAGTAACTGATTAGGCTTGTTGACGCTTCCACTTAGTACCGGTAGACTAATCATGTGTCGGCTTGTGTTCGAGATATACTTTTATCAAATACACTCCTAACAACACACTAGGCCTATCCAACATTCGTACCGAAACGATCGGGTTCTTCGGTTACGTCTAACTAAAATTGCCACGAAAGTTGGCAAGTTATGATTTGTTCTTTTCTGCTAATGAGCATCTTTCAAATCAGGCGATTAATTTATAAATAACTCGTTAAAAATCATGCTTTTGCCAATTTTTGGGCATTTTTTTGCAGATATTGTTGCTCCATTGTATTATTTATACAGGTTGTCCGTATGCAGCCTCCCTGATTTCAAACTGAAACTTTTACGAAAAATTGGTTTGCAGCACTATGTAAAACAACCCACAAAGTTTTCTGTTTAATTTTTTCTCCTGAACGATTACTTCTGTTTTGTTTCAGGTCCTAAATAATTACCAGAAACACTTCACCTCGGAAGAGCCCAATGCGTGGTGCGATATGCGGGAGCCAAATCACATATTATTGTCCAAAGAAATTACCGACGTTAATCTCAAAGGAGCCTACAAACGTTAAGACGGAAGGCTTGGTATGACAAGTTCCTAGTCACTGTGAGTGTAAGTCCGACAGTCAGGTACTGGCAGAAAACGCACATTTGATGAAATGGCAGAATATATCAGATAAGTCAGACACCTTGCAAAGAAGCCCATCAAAGTCAGTACGCCGAGCATCGCGAGAGCAAAACATTCTTCGCTCAACATTTCACAACGTGCTGTGTAAACGGTTTCGCTTGTACGCATACAAAGTTCAACTCGTGTAAGCCATAACAACTTCGCCACGCTTTTGATACAGAGATATACGACCGGGTCGATAAAAAAAAACCCAACTATCTCGGATATGTCGTCCTCACTGACTAAGTAACCTTTCACACATGTGGGAAGGTTATTCGGTACACATTCGCATCTGGGGTTACTTAAGGGGGATTGATCCCTGTCACATCGGTTTTACGGTTTTTCTTATAAATCAGGGAATAGACGTATTATTTTACTTTTTTCACGCTGACAAGGCATAGTTTATTGTTTCATTCATTTTTTGAATCTATATGGCAATGTTTCTGTTAATTTTGTGGACTCTGTAGTCGCTCCCGCAAATGAAGCAATTTTTCCTTTTCAGCTGTTTCCCGTTGCAAAATAATGAATATATTATGGATCCAGCAATTACAGAAAATTGATTAAGTTTGTATCTATGCCCTGTCGTGACAAAAATTTTGATACATCGACTGGAACAGAAGTTATCGAGAAAAAACAGATAAATCCAAGGTGGTAGGGATCAATACCCCTTAAACTCGCACAGTTTTCTGGAACATGTCAGACACAGAAGAGGTGAGTGTGTGGTGTGCGAAGGCGAAAGACAGACTAGTTGAACAGTTTTTTTTCTTTTTTCTTTTTTTTTTTTTTTTCATTGAGCAAATAGTAACAGGAACAATATATCTGGACATGCTTGAACAATTTTGTGTTCCTCAGCTTCTTCCCTTTCAGCCAAATGTGAACGTGAACTTCTTCCAGGTGGTGCACCATCTCATTGGAGTTTCCATGTTCGTGACTTCCTGGACCGAAAATTATAACAGCGATGGTAAGACGTGATAGAATAGTCCAACCAAGTGGCCACTGCGATGTCCGGACATAACCCCTCTGCATTTCTTCCTTGGGGATTATGTGAAAGACATTAATTACGTATCGTATGCCTCGCCTGTACGTGACCTTGGTGACCTCCGCAGAACTGTAGATTCAATAGGCTCAGTCACCTCAGACATGCTCGTGCATACATGAGTTGAGATATAGTCTCGTCTAGAGATTTTGAAAGTTACGGAGCCCGCGCAGAAGTGCATTAATTTTTGTACACATGAATTGCTGTACACAATGCCGAGTTTCTAAGCCTAATGCTTATAGTTTTTTTTGACGCATAGTGAAATCAGAGAGTTTCCACGCGATAGCATGCATAGTCTCGCAGTTGACTTTTCTTTATCGACAATAAACTCAAAGAGCCTACAGTATGCATACGTTTCCTTTCAGGCAGGATAGAAAATTAAGACAGTAGACTGGCCTTATTTGCAGTCGCTTATTTTTACACGTAGGCTAAATTGCACCAGATGAGCTGAACGTAAAACCCGAAGGATGGATACAGGGAAGAATTTGGGAACCCTCCATTAAAACAATACGGCAATAAACTGTGCTGCGAGATGTCGGGACCAAACCATAAAACAAACCTGATATCAAATTGGTATCAACCCGACATGCAATGAGACAATCTAACTTCACTAAATTGTATGTTAGACTCGCGCATTCCAAGTAAATTTTAGAGTGTGCAAGCTGCAAAGACTACGAAGTTAATTTACATTGTGCGTACTGTGGTTAAACAACGGGCTACCCAAAACACTATCTGTAACACGCCCTTAGAACTAAAGGCACTTATATTCAACACTGTCAATAACCCCCCCCCCCCAAGTAACCTTCTTCTCTTCCATCGTTTTTATTGAGTGAGTGAGAGATTTTGATCAGTACTTACGATCGAGGTCTTCAGCGCTGGTGAGGAGTGACATAGGATGAGTATGGAGCGGTGCCGGAATGTGGGGGAACGGGAGATCCCCAAGAAAAACCTGCCAACCAACGGCACCGTCCCGCACGATTTCCACATGCGAAAATCCGACGACCGACCCCGCCGGGACTCGAACCCGGATCGTCTTGATGGGAGGCGGGATGTCTGACCCTTCGACCACCGCGACCCCCCTTTTTACTGACGCCGGCATCCGTAGCGTAGTCAGTTAGGCGCCAGATTATGGTGCGATAGATTCTCGGTTCGAATCTCGGCTCAGGCATGGATGTTGTGTTGTCTATTCGTCTCACTTCACCCTCACCGACTCCTAAGGCCAAGGGATCCTATTTATGTTATTTCATTAAGTTTTATTTTTTAAATCCTGAAAGGGAGCAGATATTGCAGAACCGTTACACAAAAATCTTGGAAATCTTATGCGGTATGTAGCTTGAATTTTTAAACCAATTTTACGCAATTTTGGTTAGCTATCGGCTTAATAAAATTTTCTCACAGTCAATAATTAGCCCAGATTATAAAAAATGTGAGTCTTACAAAAATTAGGCTACGTAGTACAACCAATTTCCAACATTTCTATGCAACATTTTTTTTTTAATCTGTCCCCTTTCAGGATTTAAAAAATTATACTTGCTAAGATAACATCAATAGGGACAAGTGGCCTCAAGACCTCGTTGTTGAAAGGGCCGTAAAACCCACCTACCTCGCGCTTTCTTATTGATCAATATAGATTCTCAAATAATAGTGAGTGCTACTGTTACAGCGGTGCTGTTTTAACATTCCTGTACTGGGCACCATCATACGTCTAGCCACTACCTCACTAGCTATATGAATCACGTGTTTGGAGCTTACTGTTTTGTCAGTCGTTAAATAAGTCAGTAAAATGCGGCAACTTTTCACGACAGTGTGGAGGCCTGTTCTTCTACTGCCGCGGTCTTATGTCATGAACTCCGATGGTTACATCAGCCACGTCTTCTGGTACGGTGCCAACTGATGTGCGCCCGCACGTCAAGACCAAGGCAAACCAGGCATACTGAGGCTGTTTGGTATTAAGTGACCGGTCGTAATTAATTCTACTACAAATTATAAACCTCAATTATGCTAGTTTTGTATGGGAAAATTTCCACCGCTAAAACACTGGTGTCGGCCAGGGCCAAATTTATGTTGGCGCTTGTGTAAAGAATTTTATTCTTCGGCATTGATCGGTTTTACACCCGAAATTCTCGCCAAAAGCACGATTGTAAAGCTGACCCTTACCGAAACAAGCTTAACGGAAACTAGCATAACCCGGCATACGTTGTCCTGCCAGCGCATATATAAAAAGGGATGTTGGTCGAACTGCGAAACCCACTCCTATACTCTACAAGGGAAAGCTAGGTGTAGAATAATATGTGCTGCAGCGCCATCTAGTGGCGAGTTATAGCGAAATAAATATAGAATAGAAACCTTCTCCATGAAAAAACTACATGTAGCCTATGTGCCAAGTTTCATGGTGATTGGACAAACGGTGTCTATGTTTATCAATAACATACTGTTACAAGTTTGAGAGCACAAAGTTTATATGTGGGCAATTCCCATGAGTTCTTTGGGATAGAGGTCTTATAATTACAAATAAAAAGAGTTCAATTAAGTACTGGATTTAATAGCTCACAAAGCTACGAAATACACAAAACAGTAATCAACTAGAACTT
>PNEQ01075367.1:34658-46035 GCA_003012365.1 Medauroidea extradentata
CTCTTGAGGTCTTCTGTTCGACTCCCGTCGCGCACCTCCTCTTCGCCTGTCAGCCCGCCGCAGCAGTCCTCTTGTATCGCCAACACTGCTCCGCAGGTAGCCGCCTGCCGCCTCACAGTAGACTTTGACGTCACCAAGATGTCTTCACCAGTCTCTCTCCACAGACGTAGCACCTTCCTCTAGCACTTCCAATAGCGAATTCTCCTCAAATGTGCCGATTCTGTGCTTTTATACTGGCCCAGACAGTCGGTTATTCCCCGCATTACAGGGGTCTAAAAATAGATATTTCATCATGTTTCGGATGTGCCTGTAGTCACGTCGGCCGCCCTCGAAGGGTTAAGACGCAGTTGGGACAGGTATCTGTGACGTAGTTCCCACTATGAGCCACCCGGGCTTTGAGTCATCGGCCAGCCCTCAAGGTGTTACGAAACAGCCGCCGACCACTGGCCTCCAGGTACATGGCACGCAACAATACATACATACATACATACCAATATATATTATACATACACACACAGTATGTCCAGAAACAAACTCACAATAAGCACACCACGCAAATCCTGGACTAAATTGGTGATGGAAATGAGGGCCAAATGTTGTACGACATTTTACATGCACAATGAGACAACACTGCATGGGGAAAATCCCCTCTTGCGCTCCACGTCTATTCAATATGTTATGTCAAGTAAACGCAGAATCCTGTTTGGACTACTCGGGATTTTAACCTCCACCCAATATATGCACGTCAGAACAGTAGTAAGATTGGTTACGATATCTGTGAAAGCACACATTGCCACACTGTGCATATAAAATGTCATCGTACATTATGCCATTAACATTTTCGTCACCAATTTAGTCCAGGATTCGCGTGGTGTGCTGCTTATACGTTTGTTTCTGAACTCCTTATATACATTATACATTGTATGTATATATATATATATATATATATATATATATATATATATACATATAAAATTCTTACACACATAAAGCTTACATTATATTACATATATATAAATATTACATATTAATTCTTATTTATATATAATTCTGTTACATATCATTCTCATAATATAATAATCTTCTACCTAACATGTGATAGAATCTTACCAGATGGTTCCAGATAGGTAAATCACTTGCTTAGTATCCATACATAACGTGCCAAAAATTGTAAACAATACTGATAAAGGTGTCCACCACTTATGAGCGATTACGGAGAAGATAGCGTGTGCAGCGGCTGGATGGGTGAGGGGTGTGTGGGTGGACTTCCCCACGCCCCTCTGTTTACGTTCCTCGTACCACTTGACAAAATGCTTGTTGCAGAAGGCTAGACATCGTTGTAACGTCAGTTCTTCAGTAGCCGCCGTCGTGGACGGTTCGGTTTTTTTGGATCCTGTGTCGGGAATTCGGCACATTGCGTGTTTGTGATGTCCTGGAAGTTTCTAGAGTTTGATAGTGTTTTCTGTTAATGGATATTGGTTCTAATTATTGACTCGTTTCGTTTATTGATTGTAGTTATCAGCCGTGGGCGAAAGCTAGAGGACACTTTTCACGTAAAAAAAAATCGTTGTAACGGTGTGGCGGATGGACATCATCGCGCCGAAGAGAGAAGATTCTTAGGCTCATAATAGGGAGGGATTGGTTTGGGATTTATTGCAAGTAGTGATTATTGCGTACTGTGTTGACCGGTGTGGTGGATGGTCGGACACCTGGACGGTTATTCTGTAACAGTTTTGTGTTCACATACGCTCCTTACGTAGAGACAGTCACCACGCGACTATCGTTACGAGACTAAGGGCCGTATCTATAGACCTCTTTCGAATGACAACCAACTGCTCACCAATGCTTTCTCTATGTGGATAACAGTTGGTTGTCATTCGAAAGAGGTTTATAATATCGGCCCTAACTCTTATTCTGTAACTCTTCATGGCACCGTGGGTGACGTTCAAACGATTCGTGAGCGACTTTATGTAACAGCAGCTAGGGAGGTGGTGTTAGCGGGATTGTGTGCGTGAAAATGTAAATATGGCGGCGGCATTGCGAAGGTTAGATTTCCTAGATGAACTCGAAAATAAGGAAAAGCGTCAGCAAATGCGATTGATGAGGAGGCAAACGTGATACCCTAAATCCGTTCACAGAAATGGACAAAGATCAATTTAGGCGATTGTTCATACACGAAAAATAAAAACTTTTCGGTATCAAAATTTACCTCTGAAAAATTCCTTATTTTCCCTCGTGAAATTCAACATTATTTCGTACTGCCGAACAGCCGTTCTCTTAGAACGAAACTTCGTAGCTTCTGCCTCCAATTCACAAAGTTGATCCATTACCCTACCTTTAACCTAAAAACACTTTCACTTTGCCGCACAGCAAGATGTAAATCGTGTGGCCGCGTGTTACAACTTATGGCCA
Organism: Medauroidea extradentata; assembly: GCA_003012365.1. Classification (NCBI taxonomy): domain Eukaryota; kingdom Metazoa; phylum Arthropoda; class Insecta; order Phasmatodea; family Phasmatidae; genus Medauroidea; species Medauroidea extradentata. The sequence goes on from PNEQ01075367.1 coordinate 37,071, forward strand.
GAAATATAACATTTACAGTGCAATTTTAATGGTTTCGGAAAGGTACCTACAATGTTGCCAAACCTATATCAAAGCTGTTAAAGAACGTTACAAAAATGGTTTAACAGAATACCACTGAAAGACAGTTACTCGTGACTATCTGTATCGCTGACGCTATCAAAAGTTAGTAACGGATGACTGACGTTACCGAGGCGAAGTTACAGAATAAGGCCCCTGGCGCGCTGGCCCTGATAGGTGTATATCAGGCGTTGCTTATCAAAACATCGCAAAATTCCAGCGATTTTTTTAATACAAAAATATTTTGTAATTGGCTTTCATGTAGGTCAAGCAGTTGCCCGTGACATGTAGTTTCCAAGCAATTTTTTTTTTCTTTTCATTGTGTTCATTGGTTTTTCCGACTTATAAGAACAAAAACATGCAAATTTTGAATTTGAAATTCCGTTATGGAAAAACCGGCCGAGCTATTTATTTAAGAGGGAAATGTACTCCCGAGTATAACGTCTACAAAACTAACACTAGTTCATTCAAACATAAAATTACCATTTTTCCCACTGAAGCAGCCTTAAACTATTTTGGGATTGTGTTTAAGACCATGACCTTTAATTTATTTCAAATACCTGCAAATAACTCGAATATTTTTAAACCAAATGTTTGGAAAAATTCGTACAGTCATACAATACGCAATTTTGCGTTTTTTTTTTAAATAATGCACCATTTGCAATAAAAAAATTATTTAATTTTGGCTTATTTTGACCACAAAATATGTGCTATTTCAGGGCCAAAAATCTAAAGTCCGTTTGTTGTATTGCAACAGAAATATTCGGTTACAAACGATGATGTGTAAGTACTAAAACTGCCAGAATGAATTTTTGATATATGTATTAATTTGCGTTAAAAAATATTTTCGAAACCACTGCAAAACTAAAGAGCTAGGCCTTAAGGGCTTGTTCCCGAGTTTTTTTTCAGACTGGTGCCAATAACTCAAATATTTTTTAACCGAAGGTTTTGAAAAAATTTGAGTCAATGTGCAATCACACGATGCACAATACTGTGGACGCGTTTTTTAAAATAATGTACCATTCACCAGCAAAAAATTAATTTTCTTCATTTTTGCTTATTTTCACGACGAAAAACGTGGTACTTTGTGTAATGAAATCTAAAAAACCGTTCAGTATAGTTCTACAAAAAAAAATTCAGCTACAAATTATAACATATAAGTGTCAAAACTGTGCAGCGAAATTTTGATGTAAGTATTAAGTAGCAATAAAAAAAATATTTTCGAAATCACTGCAAAACTCCGCAACAAGGCCTTAACACGTTTGTGGTATTCCTTAATGTCACTGTTGAATTTGTCGTGGGCACAAGTATTCATATCGTGACTTTTAAAATTTTTGAACTCAAGATGGTGGCACGGGAAAGAGTTGCAGGACAGCCCCAGAGGAATACCTCGTGTAGGCGCTGTTTTGAAGTTTGTTTCCGTGGAAATACTTAATGAGAATTCTATGCTGAAAAAATTAACGTGACTCTTTCAAATTTGCAATTAAATAAATACAGCGATTTACAATTTATTTTAAACTACATCTAAAAGAGGCAACTTTTTTTTACATGAAACTAATAAATGCGATACCTGTAGACACCAATCCACTAATTACAATTACGGTCCCGAAACATAATTCTTCAGTTAAAAATTACACCACTGCATGTACAACATATTTTTTAGTCAAAGCAATACTGCAGACATTGTTACGCTACCTTTTAGTTGTCGAAACCTTGCACGACACTCGCGGAATTCGAACAGCAGTGAGTGGATAAATGCGACAGCGTGCGGTTGATGGTTCATGTTCAAAAACCAAATATAAAATAATATGAACGACAATTGGTCGGCGTTATGCATAAACAGACCAAGTGCCAATTTCTAGTCACCAGTAAAACTTGGTATACGCATTTCGGTTTTAAACAGTCTCGTAAAAAAAAATATTTTAGTCCTTAAAGTCAATAATTAGGAAAGGGGGATATAGAAAAATTGGATACTTTTTCAAGAACGTTCCAAAGCTGACAAATATTTTATGACTTACGATTGGCGCTTTGTCGGTCTGTGCATATTTATGCATAACGCCGTCCCGATCATGGGTGTTGCCTACCTGCGCGTTCGAGGCTGAAAGGTGACGTAACTGTAAGGGCGGCTTTAAAGCTCACATCAAAAGTCGTATCGTCGCTACGAACCTAGTACTGAACTAGCGTCCAAGATTCCCGCAGATCCATTTTTACAGTGGGATTTCAAGCGGTGCACATATAATATTATTGGTGGAAAGTCTGTAGCAAAGTTTACTGCACGTTTCTATGAGTGAGAGAGATTTTGGCCAGCACTTAACATCGAAGTCTTCAGCGCTGGTGAGGGGTGACATGAGGTGAGTATGGAGCGGCGCCGGAATGAAAGAGCGGGGGAAACGGGAGATCCCCGATAAAACCCGCCGACCGTTCCTATACCTATCCGGTTAGTACATTTTGAAGTACGACCGTCTGAATAGGCCGTCTTTAGCTTAGAAACAGCATTTCTGATGAGCGTTGTGTTTTAATAATGACATTCCGACCTTGACCTAAGTGTGCACACCTACTGAATCCCCTTTGAAGATGCTCAAAAAGGCTAACAAAACGACTTTTCCAGACTATCTGTGAAAACACGAACTGGATAAGCATCTTTTTTATTGAATGCTATACACTCCATAAATAAAAATATTTAGTCCCCGCTAAGTCCAATAGAAATTAGATACTACTAAAAAACAGCAGACTAATGCAGACGGGGTTAATAATACTAACGCGTGCGCCTGTCATCCATATAGCTTAAATTTTACTATCTCCACAGGAAAACAAAACATCACGTACGGACTTAATCTGAATGGAATGGTTTTCTATTAATTATAGTTGCTGCTGTCCAAAATTCACACTGCGGCAGCAAATCAATTCAGAGGTCTCCTATCAGTTGGCTCTGACGTACATAGCAATTTTGTGACAGCAAGCATTGGTCATTTATAAACGTAAGAGTGAGTATTACCACAAATCCTCGCCTAGAGTGAGAGATTTTTGGTCAGCGCTCAACATCGAAGTCTGGTGAAGGGTGACTTGATGTATGGGGCAGCACCGGAATGAAGAGACGGGGGAAACAGGAGACCCCCCTCCCCCCGTCAGGCACTATTCCCACATGCTAAAATCCGGGGCCCGTTCCCCGCCGGGAATCGAACCCAAATCTCCTTGGTGTGAGACGAATTGTCTTACCATTCGGCCACCGCGGCCCCTTCCTCTCTTGGAGCATGGATGGTGTTGCAGCGTGTCACGCGTATTCATTTCTACACAAAACCGCGTAACTTATCCATATAACGTTTATCTACACACACGCGCGCCTGAAGCAACGCTTCTATAATTTCAAACATTCAGCACGCTTGTTACAAACAGGATTTTAGGACCTCATATAAAACTGCTGAACTCTGAAAATATCACCTGAATTCGTTAAGTGCAAAAACAGATACTATCTAAAAATAAATATTTTGGACCACCTCTTAAAAAATCCCATTGGAAAATAACTACAGCGAAAACCTTTCACGCCAGTTTGGCAAGTTGAGCATAGAGGCGATGTGCTTTCTCGTCGAGAGTGGTACTCTTGACTCTTATCGCTTCGTTGTTCCCACGCTTCAATCGCGGAAATATTGAGATTAAAAAAAAATACGCACTCCTCTTAATACGACGCAGTCTCAAGCAGCTAAAAAGCATAGAAAAAAATTACGCAGCTGAGAATCAACAAAACATAACGCATACGGGAGTCATGAATAATGTGGAACTGTGCCAACGACTGTACGTTTGTACAAGCGAGTGCGTTGCAAGTTTTTGCCTTCACAAACGCACGTAAAAAAATTGGCCTTAGGCGAAGCATGCAGAAACTCGTTTGTCGTGACTTTCTTTTTTGGTTTCGTTGGCAAGCCTTCACGAGCATACGAACTCTCTGCGAACGTTCATGACCAGCTGTGTTATACTCACACCCCACAGATAGCAAGCAAAACCGGTTGACGCTATTCTGATTTAACGAGCGCTGGAAATTATGTCGTTGCCAACTGCACGTCTGCCAAATTTATGACCGTCCTTCGATGGTCACTTCAAAGCTAAATAAACACGCATTCCGCCGGATAAATTACATTAATATACTACATCTCAACAGGTTTCCACACGAGCATACATGCTCTTTCAGCGAGCTTTTCAGGGACATGCACCATTACCGATCCTAATGCATGTACATAATACTTGTAGTAATAATAGCCATGGCACTAGGAGCTGTATAGTTTGTTTACCGACGTAGGAGTTGTCCGTCATTTTGGAGTCTTGGATGTAACCGCCTCACAAAAATGTAAACGTTATTTACACAGAATGTTAAAAATTCCATCAGCAAACATCCAGAGATGTTGGAGCAGCTAACGACAAACGTTATGTGTTTGATAACCATACCACGAAAACACTAAGCTGAGAGATAAAACAATCACGCGCAAGGTATGTGTGAGGATCGAGAAGGTTACTGGGAGTTATTGAGAATAAAATAATGTCATAACATGTAGTGGATTACTTAAATTAGCATAGTAATGTAACAGGTAAAGCAAGCGCTATGAAAAATGATTGCAGCACGTTTAATGGTGATCGCAAACACCCATGCATGCTCGGTATCCACTCAGGACTGTTTTTTTCCGTCACACGGTAACTAAAATCCAATGTTTTGTCTGTGTCTGCTCCATTCTTTCTGGAAACTGGAAATTATAGCTAGTGAACAATCGGCACAGCCATATATCCAGTGTTTAATAGAACAAAAACTCTTTTGGAACATGTCTACCAGTTAAAAAATCATTCTCGAGTTACACACACAAATCTATGATAACCACAGTGTGCCACGAAAATGTGCAATCACAACGATTCTAATTCAGACAGTTCATTGTTCTTTGGCAACGTGAATTTTTTGGTCAGATTACTAAATGTGTGAATTCAGGATTATTTAATATACAACATTATTCTTATGAAAATGTGAACTAGGTAACTGGCATGTACTGCTTAAAAAATGTTGAAACTAAAAATTAAAATTAAAAATATTCAATATTTTTTTTAATACAAATAATTTTTATTCTTTAATTTTATAAGCATGTCATTGTAGCCTGAAATGTCTTTATCCATTGTGATTTTTTTTAGTTTGGTATATGAGTTGGTTTTAGTGTAGTCGTTAAAACGGAAACATGCAAAATATAACTTTAACAAGCCATTACGCGAAAACTATGAGACATAAAAAAATTTCATAAGAGCCAAATTTAGTCACATGTTTGGGTCTAAAACAAGAAAAAAAATATGTGGTACAAATAAAAAATAAAAAAATAGTGATGAAAATTTCGGTAGACCGTGCCCTTAAGGGAACTGTGGCACTGGTAACGATACATTCGATTCTCACTATATCCGTCACATGTGGTATGTTAGCTAAAAGTCCACATCACCAAAATAAATTATAAACAATGTAGCATGCCACCACGAGATGAAAACGATGACAACTCACACTCCACGACAATCTAAATAGTCCTATGCAACCTTCGTAGGCGAGATATGCAGTAATTCTGGTGGAAAGACAGCACGTTGGACCCGCATCCGGGGACGACCTGGGTTCGATTTCCGACTGTGGCCACCTTAATTTCGAATATCTATGGTTTCACCGAGTTGCACCATGAGAATGATGGGATAATTCCTAAACAAAGATCATGACCGACTCCTCTGCCAATTCCTGTCACTTTAATGATCTGGCTGCCAATGAGATGTAAAAGCCCACTTACCTGTCACGTTTAAATACTTCTGAAACAGTACACTTATGTTATACAAAAAATCCGTACGGTTTACAGATCAATGTAAAATTATACCTACTACTTTGCACCACTGACGAGTTGCAGTATGTGATACCATGAGTCATCAATATTCGATTATAAGCGCTATGAAAACAGACGAGACAACCGAATGACTCGTACATCAACTAGCCTGACGTACAACTTGTACCGTTTCCCGACTGACATTCTTGGTTAAAATCCGTTCCGTATACACGCAGCACATGTTTTACAATTCTGTGGGCACACCCTTGTGTGTTGCACATGTTAGATGAAATTTAAGCTGATGTATTTGGTTCTTAAATGAACAGGAGATGGCAGTACCACCGTATATGCAGCGAACTTTGTCTTCCACAGCGAATACCATCAGGGGCCCACGCGGCCAAGTGGTCAGATCACTCGCCTTCTACCATGGCGATCCGGAATCGATCCCCGGCGGTGCTGATCCCAAATTTTGGAAATGTGGTGGACGTTGCCGCTGGCCGGGGTACTTCGGGTCCCCCATCCTTTCATTCCGTCGCTCCTCCATTTGCATTGTCTCATTTCACGTCGTCTTGAATTAAAAGCTGGTTCTCCAAGGTTGGCACCCCATTCCGTCATCAAAATTAGGCCTATTAGTGGGGTTGCTTAAGGGCACGGTTCACCTCAGTTTTCAACGTATTTTTTATTTTTATATTTGTACCAGATATTTCTCATTTTAAGCATAAATTGTGACTAAATCTTCCTCATAGGAAATTTTTGTATCGCTCACAGTTTTTTCGTAATGAGTCGTAAACGTCAAAATTTGCACTTTGTGGTTTTATGTACGCCACTAAAACCAACTGACATACCAAACCGAAAAAATTCACAGTGTATAACAATGTTGTAGGTTAAGATTTGACACATACAAAAAAAAAACATTTTTGTATTTTTTAAAAAAAATTGAAATCTTTAATTTTTAATTTTAAAATTCAGCATTTTTTGCTAAATACAAAAATATTTTATTAAACTATGAAAGATACACAAATTTCCTAAGAGGAAGATTTAATCACAATTTATGTTAAAAATAAGAAAAAAATATCTCGTACAAATACAAAAATAAAAAAGACGTTGAAAACTTTGATGAACCGCGCCCTTAACGAAATTACCGTGACCTTGCTGATAAAAGCACCCCTCTGACAAATACGACAACATTTCACATTTTAGTCTCCATTTTCCAGGCATCAATGCGGAATAAACCATAAAAAGTGTGATTTTTGATTATGTGTGGCTGATATAGGCCAGTGTTTACTTCATTACTATGTATGTAGTGTTTATCGCAAACTAAAATGTAATAACCATTTTTTGTTCCATGATAAGTATAAATGGATGAGAACTGCGGTCGATGCATTATTTCCTAGAATGACATTGGTGAAAACTTGAAATATCCTTTGCTGACCCCATGGACAAGTGGTGAAAAAACAGATGCCTACGCAACATTCCTGAAGAATGTAGAACACTTCCCCAGCTTAGAAATCGCCACAGAAGCCTCACTCGTGAGGTAAGCCAAAAAGAAGAAAACGCAGATGAGAAAATTAAGGAGTGTCTGTCATTCGTAGAATTTTTGTGAGCCGTTTCGGTTTTCAGTGCTATACATTACAATTTTGAGAAATTCCAGAGGGCTCCTAGGCTAACATTGGTAAGTATACCCTAAGGTACCTTCATACCAAATTTGGTGCTTTTATCCGCCAGGTCACGGTAATCATGATAAAAAAAATTCTAAGCCACCCTACTAAATGGTGTAAAACCACGCAAGGAGAGCCTTGTGACGGTGTGTGTATATATGTATATATATATATATATATATATATATATATATATATATATATATATATATATATATATATATATATATATATATATATATATATATATATATATATATATATATATATATATATATATATATATATATATACATATATATATATATATGATAATCTTCCCACCGTTTGACCAATCACCACGAAACTTGGCAAATATGTATTTTTTCATGGAAGTTTTCATGCTAACCATTTTACTCTAACTCGCCAACTCATCACTAGATGGCGCTGCAGAGCATCAACATGTTCAACCGATCGCCAAGAAAACTGGTATACATATTTGAATACGGAGAATATTTTCGTGATAACAATTAGGAACGTTAGATGTAGGTCTCATAGTGTCTTGCTCAGCACTGGTAGAACAATGCCAGCCGGGTTTGCTATGGTCACGATTTAAAAATTGTGAATACCATTACATAATGTTAAAAGTTAGGGATTAAGTGCTCAAAAACTGTCAATAATTTACTGAAATTACACGCATCAGAGAATTAACTAAACAGTAACCGTGAGTCCAAGACGACATAATTAACAGTGTAATGTTTAGTTATTTAAAAAGCAACATACCTTTCTTAAGACTAACCAGTTGGAACAAGTTCCCAGTTTCTGCAACAAAGGACAGGCACGACATGCACACACGTGAACGCAAACATTCCCAGACACAACATACACGTTCCACGGACGTGACGAACGTGCTAACTCGTCTACAAGCGGGACCTAGCTGACCTTGACCACCGTGACGTCACGGTCGTGAACTGATGCCGAGTGGCGACAAGACGTTTCAAGACCAACCCTCGCCCGGCGCCGACTGCGCGCCCGATTCCGCTACCCAGCGATTCGGAACATTTCAGAACGCCGTATAGTATTCAATTAGCCTTCTAGTATTTAATGAAAATATATGATTTGTGAATAGAAAATTAAACATATTAAGAGGAGAGGGGGGAAAGGCCTTACACGGAAACCGAGAGAGATTGCGCATATAAAAACGCCGTGAATAATATCAAATTTAAGTGCGAAGGTCAAAAACCGTAACATTTTGAATCTATAACTACCGTACGCTGGTGTGACTTGTACACATGGGGAGACATTTTCCTAACATATGGCAGCCATTAATGATTAAAGAAATGAACTAGAGATAAATTCCCAATAACAAGTGTTCATCATAAATTACATTAATATTAACTCGCCGTTTATTTGTGCAACTGTCCCTAGTCGTACCACCACGTGTCCCTAGTCGTA
>PNEQ01075368.1:0-22085 GCA_003012365.1 Medauroidea extradentata
ACACATCACACACACACATCACACACACACACATCACACACACACACACAACACACATCACACACACATCACACACACAACACACGCACAAAACAATATGATACACACATACACAGTGCACACTTAACAGTAGGTCGTTCGGGATAAAGTGAGTACTAAAAATGTAACCTTTGACAAATATCACTAGTCTTTAATGCATATAATTCTACATTAACTCTAGTTGCCCTACGACTTGTATGGTTGGCAGCGAAATTACGCAATATAGTTCCATGTATTTTCTTATTTAATTTCAACACTGAAACAAAATTAACCGAAATCGACTTAATTGTACTTTACATCATTAATAAACTTTTTTTATTAAACTATATTGATTCATACTGACAGAACATTGTATCTTATACGCGCAAACATCAAGTAACGTGTTTAGAGAGGTTAGATATTTCCCGACGTCAACCGTTATGCGCGGAAAGATACGAATTGACTGAAAATAGAACTTAAGCAGGGCTTCTTTGAGCGGTCACTTTATTCCGAACCGTCTAATATACATGCACACATTGTGCATAGGAACAGGAAGTTTTCGTGGAAGATCTTTGCAGCACTTTGTTTCAGTGTACACCTGCAACTCTACTTCGTGGTCAGTGATTGGAGGACTTAACTCCCAGCGTCTTGGGGGTTACACCCGCAAATAACACGCGTGTTATCGCAGTTAACAATGTTCTGAGTGGCGCAGTCAATTGGCAGACGACTCCGCACAAATATCCACAGCCAATAACCTCGAAGCATGAGCTGCAGGTGTGCACGTAAGGCACTGAAACAAAGTGGGGCAAGTATATTTTCGAGAAATCTGCCTTTCCCTAACTATATATTAATACTGGTTGTTAGAAAATTCCATGTCCGAACTCCAGACATCCTTTCCGTGGTCAATTTTAATACAAAAGTGTGTTACACTTACATAAGTAAAATAACTTTTATGCAGAGTGTTCCTGAACAACACCGACAAACTCCGGCAGGCGATTCCTTATGAAAAAAAGTAACAGAAAAGATGTTTCAGGCTTTTCGCCTAAACGTAATATTAAGGGTGTTATGAGCCTCTGAATATTACAATTTAAAATCACATTTCCCCAAAATATCGGGAGCTAAATAACATAAAAAATCTATGTTTATAACATTGCTTTATGCTGTTAGGATCTTGAAACCAACAGCAAATACTGGCAAAATACACTTGAAGATTCGTGCAGACATACAGAGCCTAGATCATAGGCAGTGCTGCAAACATGCATGTGATATGTGCAGCGTACAGATGATGGTGGACATTCACTGTAAACAACAAGTACAATACTATTAAAATCGCAGATCAGTTTATTTCCAGCATTCTGCGTCCATATCGTAGCAGTCGTGACCGAAAATGGTTAAGTCCCAGGCAGCTGAAACATGTGTAAATAGTATTATGTTCAAAGAGCGGCAGCAAAACCGTCACAGCGGTTTAATGGTCACGATGCTTGTCTCACTACAAGGCGAAACGGTTTTGATTACCGCCGGGCCTCACGCCAATTATCACATGTGGAAATCGTGCCGGTACGATGACGTCAGCCGGTGGCTTTTATCATAGATCTCATATTTTCCTTATCCTTTATTCCCAGTGCCGGTGGCTTTTATCGTGGATGTCCCATTTTCCTTATCCTCCATTCCCAGTGCAACTCCATGTTCACACCCTCTTTGGTTCTCAAAATCTTAAATGTTACGAGTCGTCCGAGTATCTTCATTCATTCTGTCAGTATTATTACAAGAAATCCTTTATACTTGTTTCTGATTCTAAAGTCATAAAACGCTTTAATGTTTTTTATTTTTATTTTTGTGGCTGTTAATGTCTTTATAAGTTTCATTTCAATACTTGTGTACAGTACAATGGTATGCATTGCTATCACGTAGTACATTGTTTTTTTTAATGCATCTCACCCACGATCGTAACCCGCACAACTACTTATTGCAAGTAGCCTGCACGCTCGACACACACTGTCTGTTACGCATGCATGATATTTCTGTAAGGAGTTTGGCGAAAACTGTATACTTCGACAATACTAAGCTCTCTGAACTGTTTTGTGTTTACAATCACACTCGTGTTACAAATTAAGAGAATATCATGACCTACGACGTTTTCAGATGTGTAACATGCCCAGTATTTTGCTGCATCGTGTGGGGGTCCTAAACGTTTATGCAACTCAATAACATTTAAAATCCAAACTTTTGAGAGATGGCATGCTTTATAGAAACAACATTGATACCGACATTGTACTATTAGCCTTCTTTTTCAAGTATTACATCACTAAGTTATTCGTGAATTGTTACTATCAGCATGACGAACATAATACCATTTACACATGTTTCAGCTGCCTGAGACCTACCGTTTTCGTTCACGACTACTACTATATGTACGCAGAATGCTGGCAATAAACTGATTTGCGACTTTAACAGTATTGTACCATCGTCAGTATGCTGCACACATCACATGCATGTTTGCAGCACTGCCCATGCTCTAGGCTCTGTTTGTCTGCGCGAATCTTCGAGTGTGTTTTGAGCATTAACGGTATGTCTTAGACTGCTGCAACAAGAGGACCTTTTTCGTTACACAGGTCTCATTTCTCAATAAACCATCTTCAAATGTTAAAAAATCCTGACGGTAAAGTAGTTGTATGCAATTAGAGGGTAGCCACCCCTATTATTTTCATAAGGGTGGAAGGTATCAAGTTGTATTTGCTGTTGGCTTGAAGGTCTCAATAGAATAATCAATGCTGATTATATTGTTTTTTATGTAATTTAGTTTCCGATAATTTAAGGAAATACGATTATAAATTTTGATATTCAGAGACTTATTACCCCCTTAATATTAAGTTTAGGCGAAAACTGTTAATTACAATTTCTGCTTGCTATTTCCTAAGGAATCACCTGCTGGAATTTGTAGGTGTTGTTCAATTACACCCTTTATAGTTTGTGTCTAAAGTTGTGACGTAAAACGCCCTGGAGAACGTGGTGCAAGCTTGGGTGTAATATGAATAGTTTCTTGAAATGTAGGCAAGAAGCAGTGTTTATAATGTCGCACGCCTAGGTATCATGCAACCTGCACTACACTTATTTCCACACCACTGTCTTGTTCTCCAGGCGTTGTACTCTACGACTCTAATGTAACCAATTTGTATCAAATCTTTTTTTATGGAGAAATGTGTAAAACCGTTTGTATTGCAATAGGCCAAATAACTCCGTTGGGAATTTCGGCGTAAACTCTTCAAATATTCCTTACATTATTATACATAAGCCATTCAGAATCAATACCTGAAATTCTTTAGTGACATCGTCTGTGTTCTTGCTGATCAAAATTCTCATTCCAAGGTCCCAGGTTACAGCCTCAACCCATTTACTAGAGCGACAAAAATATCCTTGACTGAGATTCTCATCTCGATTATGCGTGTTATATTCCTTTTGCTCCGTTTTCATTCCACTCTATCAAACAGGAACAAGAAAGGAAGCGGTCATTTCATGTGAAATATGTTTTTGTGTTGTGAAAAATTCCTGAATATACGTAAATTTTGGCCGTTCTTAGAATACATATAGTATTTTAAAAATAGTTTTACGTGAAATAACAAAGATGTCGTCTGTATCTTAATACATTTACTTTCACTCAAAACTATTTCAAGCCTATCATTTCAGTAGTTTTTGAATTGGGTAAGTAGGGAAAATGGTCAAAACACTACTTTGACGTGCACTTGAACGTAAACTATAGAACCAAAAAATATTTTATTTGCAGGCAATTACTGTTAGTATAATGCGTAAGAGTTGGAGAGTGTTTAGTATAATTTTGAAATTACGAATTCTTCGGTAAAGAGCAGTTTTAATGACAGTTAAAAAGCTGCAGTGTATCGCTTCAGATAGCAGTATTTATTCTATGGCTGTGCTATGCTGCACCGAGGTGTATGAAGGAGCGTATGTGTGGTTGCAGCAAGTGTATGAGTACTACGAGGGGTTCGTCATACTGCACGGCACAGACACGCTGTCCTACACAGCCTCCGCTCTCTCATTCATGCTGGAGAACCTCGACAAGACTGTCATCGTCACTGGAGCACAGGTACGAGCGACATTCTTACATCAGCATCAGAGCTCCTCGTGGACCAGGGAGTCACTGCCTACTATATTATGTTTTGTGGTATAACTTCAGTAAAATTTCACACCTACTTATTGTCAATAAGTGTTAATAGGCTGTGACAGGTAACGCAGTGCAAGACCAAATTTACGGTACAAATGGTGAAATGGACATCTCAGGTACATTTTAGAACCAAAAATGTCTTACAATATGACACGTATTTTAAAATATTATAAATTATCGCCCATAAGTAGCTGTCAAATTTTACTGAAGTTATACTAAACATACTGTGTAGTCCGTACATGCCTGATTTTGACATTTCTCTTCTAAGAAATATGCTCAGCAGCTTCACTGTGTGGACCTTTAAACCATCCCGACTTCTTGGAAAAACAACAATACTACTTGAAGACACTATTCTCAGGAGAGAAATGCCACAAACAAAAATACACTTTTCTTATAAGAAAATGTCATAAACAGGCAAACTTATACTGTTCAGACTATAACATACGTTACTATAATTAGTGTAACGGCCACAGTGGCCAGACCACTTGTATCAAACTACGGTGACTCGTATTCAGTTCCCCGCGGCACCGATCCAATTTTTTTTTTCGCACGTGAAATACGTGACGAATGTTGCCGCTGGCCGAACGTTTGCTCAGAGTATTCCAGTTTACCACCGCTCTTACATTCTGTCGCTGCTCCATTGCAGGACCTCATTTCATGCCATATTTCTGGGGACGTTGAACGCCAAAGTGCCTCTGGTGATGTTACACTATTAAGGAATAATATAACTTTTTTTTAATTCGACCCCTAGAAGGGAGAAAATAAACGTGGGGTGTATATTCGTTTTATCATATGTATAAATAAATAAATTCCTTAGAGTTAGTATAAAGGTGCCTTTTTTACTCCAGAATACGGTGACAACCGGTACGTAAATACCAAAAAAGTAATTTATGAATTTTTTTTCGAAATTTGACACCCTAAGAGGTGAATAGGGGAGAAATATGTTTTGAATAAAGACCTTGAACCCAACGGACTGTCGTGAGTTTCTCTTCAATTGGATTTCATTCAAATACCTACAACTTTATGGTCTAAAATTGTATGTTCAGATTGTTCGAACTTTAAACCCCTAAAGGGATGAAAACACATCAAAAGAATATTCGATTAATACTCGATATCTATCGAGCCCGTCGTGATATCGAGAGCGTTGCTTACTAAAATACCCAAAACAATTTTCATCATTTTTCCAAATTTGGCCTCTTGTCAAATAAAGTGGTGAAATGTGTTTTCCGTTAATCATCTATGTAACTCAAGCCCAACGAGATATCATAGCAATTCGAATTCTATGGTGTACTTACAAATATTTATAAAATGTCAATTAAGGGGTTTTTCGGAATTCGACTCTGAAAGAGGTGTTGATGACCAACTCTCGATATCTACCGAATCCGTTGAGTTGTCAAAATATTCTTAGTGTTAGAATGATGCTTACGCAAATACTTATTATCTGCCAGGATTTTCCGAAATTTACTAACTTGAGGAGGGAAACGGGGTAACAGTGTTTTCGAAAATCCCTCAATATATCTCAATTCTGTACAAATGAAGAGATGTTATTGTTTGTAGGCATGATTACATAAATACAGAAAAAAACATTTTTCGAATTCCTACTTCCGGGGGGTTGAAATGACGTACAATGAATTTTTGTGTAATGCAAACTATTTTATTAAAACAAAGTAAATATCGCAGTACTGTATGTTTCATAAGAATACCTTTATTATAATACATAATTTCGATTCATTGGCATTTCTCATACTGGGTTGAAAATATCAATTGATATTTTATTATTTTTAATTAATTCTTTCGGCATGACGTAGCTCAGTTATTTATCTTCGATTTGGAAGGTTACACGAATCCGAATATCGTATAACGCTGTGTGAACGTGCTATTCTGACACCAAAGGACTATAAGGTTGGTGACATTAGAGACAATTTGATGTCGTCCGAAGAGGTAGAAATTGAGTATGTACAAATATGTAAAAATGGGTGATGCAGTTCATAAGCCGGTGAAGTTACTCCGTAGTATCGGTTTACCTGTCATATCACCGCAAAGTCGGACACCAGCAACATTACTGCGAAACCTTAACGTGCAAAAAACACCAAAGACACTAGGCTCTAAGAGACGTTTTTGCAAAACTGCAATTGAGGCCATTGTCATCACTGGTTGTGGTCGGGTAAAACAGTCTTCATACCACATACACTACTCATAGCGTACGAGTACCCGTTTATATTTAAGAGACTATAATTCCCTCTCGGTGTATGTATAGCTATGACTATAAGTAAGGCCCAGGTAAAAGTAGCAGTGATACAGGACTGCTTCTCACATGGGCAGCTATAGGTAATTGGCTTGTTCAAGGGTAAACTCAACTAGCAGCTTGGTTATCCAAATACGTGATGATCTAACCGCTAATTTTTTTACATAGAGGCACTTAAATTGAACGTATTAGCTGCTACGAGTATTACATGCGGGAAAAACCGCTTGTCTATCACAAATGACTAGCGTGTCCTGCAGGCCTTTCATATCTAAAATAGTATATAACAATTATTATTGCTATTTGCTTTACTTCGCGACAAAGGAAGTGACGCACACTTCGTAACGATTCTATTTGGTCACCGGAGTATGCTCGTAGTTGATCAAGCACCGTGCGTTTTCTGTTCAATTTCATGTGTTGCTCCTCTAACAAACTCAGTGTAGTGCCCATTTATCGAAACAGAAAGAGCATAATTTTAATGTATCGTAACTTTGGAACAAAACATTTTCATCTGCACAACATTCGTTATGTAAGTTTTCATGCCACCTACTGACTTGCACAACTCACGTATAACAGCACTACCATAAATGTGTATTTAGTTGATGGTTTCACGTGAAATGCGCGTGGTGTTCATTACGACGAGATCGTGTATGACATGTGTAAAGGTCAGTCTTATCTATAACACACACATACAGAGAGAGCGGGTTCCTTTGCCTGGCACGCAATACAGAACAGAGTTCATTCGCATAAGACATAGGGAAATCATGCAGTGATGAATGTTGTCGCATACACACAATATTTTTCACCTTGACTCCCTCCTCCTTTTTCGTGCTTTATCGGAGCAACTATAAGTAAACATTATTAACTGACAATTTTATACAATGATTCTGATATTAGTTTTTTTTTAACTCAACATAATGCCAATATCGAATAATCGTTACATTATTTTGACACTAACAGATATTTCTTTGTGCATATTTTTGTGACAAAACTCCACACTTTATAATAGATTTTTGCACTATTAAGAATCACAAATTTTGTCATGAAAGTAAGCCAACATTAATGTAAATATTTTTATTGATGAACGTTGAATTAATTTGCGAATTTCAGCATACAGTTGTGCATATGACTGGACACAGTCTCAAATTTTTGCAAGCACTCTGTTCATCAATTCAGTTCTCTACACCAATGGGGAAAAAAGCTACAGAGCATGGCCTTGATTGTATTTGAATATTTGTTAGTAGTATATTTTACATAAACTATCTTTTAACACCGCTATTTCAATTTTACACCTACCTCTACATATCCGTGCAATCAAAACAATTTCCGATCCTCAATTTCTCAATTTTTAAAATAATATTTCTTACTTAAATAACTTCTCTTTAATTTGGAAAGCTAATAACCGCTGACATAAACGTCAAAATATAACCTTACGTTAAACCTAAAAACGGCATTTAAATCCACATTTTACCTAAGTTTCGAACTCGGAACCCTTTCCTGTGAACTGCCATTCCAATCTTTTAGGCATCAACTGCTTGGCTTGGGTAAAGTGTATCAAAATACATTTTTAAATAATATAAAAGTTGACCATTAAACTATTGAGAGAAGAGAAGATAAGGAATGACTGGAGTACGATTTTCGGTAAAGCAGAATACGTACATAAATTCTTGATAATTTTGACTAAAATTTAATTTTTTGTGCTAATTGTTTCCAATTTATCAACAAATATACTTTATTTCCTTATATTATTTAATTTATTAAATGTGGTTTTATGTAGCATAGATATGCTCAGCAAGTCGATGGATAATAACGTTAGGTTCTGAACCATTTTATTACTAGAATCGGTGTATTTTAGTGTCTCTCTGGGCGCTCGGATCGAACCACTGACCCCTGCTTCGACACATGAGCGGGATGCAATAGCGATGGGCGCCGAGAACCCACTAACTCAGTTGCAGGCGTCCATCATTCGTGCTGAAAGTTCTTGTAATCGTTCCTCTGATGTTTCGTTCACAAGACACTTTTAATCACCAAACCGAATGCAATGAACTTCGTTCGGAAAATATCAAATACGTTGGGTTCTACCACATTACCATTTGTGCTCCGACATCACAGGCCGCATTTCTAAGCAAGTGTGTAACAGTGAACATTAATACCGTACCAATGGTTATTGTAAGACTAGTACATATAATAAACTTATGTAATTTACGATGTTGTGTTCGTATTTTTATTAATGATATGTCATTAATATTGCTATTGTTTTCCAGTTGTTATTCGGCGAATGTATGATAATTGACAACTTACACAGACTCAATGCAAACTGAACGAATTGGCGAAGCACTGCGCCAGTGCAGTAGACGTTTGTCTGCGCCTAGCGTACGTTTCATAGGTTGCACAGCGACAGGCCTTATTAATTAACGTTTGAAACGACAAAAAAAAAATAATTTCAACGAGAATTTATGCCTTAGTGTGTAACACAATGGCGACTTCATCTTTCTTAATCTATGAAGAAATGTTGATTAAAATACGTTACCCACTTTTAGAACAATTACAGTTTTGTCTCTCCCGTTTTTATTTATGCTAGACGCGTAATTTTACAAAATACAAACAGTTTCGTTTATATAAACTTTATACGAAATATTGGTCCTTAATATTATAAAATTCCTTATTAATGTACACAAAAGCATTCCCAAACCTCTTAATATAATGGTGCGTAACTTCCTTAATAATGACTGTAGACCACAAATCTCTGAATGTTCTCGTCATATTTTGTCGTCAACTCTCAAAAGGTGTCGGTCGAATGAAGACTCATCCTGTATTGGGCACAATACGACGGCAATATATTCTGACACGGTCATACGCTAGATTCCCGAGATTCCCACGACCAAAAGTTTGACCACAATACAGAATTACCCGTACAGATTCTCCAGTTTTCTCGAATCTGCACAATCCCCGGAGGAACGTGCCAAATTTTCGGAGATTGGGGGGGGGGGCGCAAATTACGTATTATTAGAAATAAAAAGCAACTTTTGTGCGATCGTCTACTTGTTTTCCTCATACACAGATAAACCATGTCATTATGAAATGCAAGGGTGTAAGACCTAATTTTTTCTTCAGGGTTGGGGGGTACAAGACTTGACTCATCCCTATCATTAAAAAAAAAAAAAAAAAAGAGGGATCCGGAAAAATTTGGATTACAAGTTACAAAATTAGGCTACTTTAGCATTTTTAAAGAACTATTTAAGCATTTACTAATCTTACCAATTAAATCTTTACCGGCCAAAAGCGAACCCTCATAGTAAGATGACACTAATAACAGGGGGGGGGGGCATGGTTCCTGCCTCACTCCCCGAAATTTACGCCCATGCTGAAATGTAAATATGAGAAAATGAAAAATGTGGGAAAGGAACCGGCGGGGAAGGGGAACGAGAGACATCACCACTTAAAGGATTACCTAAGGGGATGGGGCCGCCACCACGCCAACCCCGATTGGCACATCTTTGCCGCACCAATTTTACTCGCTGCTTCGGCTGCAGGATAGATATACAAAATATCAGGGCACACGAACTTAACGAGGTAGTTTGTTCGTGCAATGCACTGTCAGTGATACAATAATAATAGTTTTAAAATTTAATTTCCATCTGAGAAAGAGCCGACGACGCTAAGATTACGAATTAAATTAACTACAAAGTATTATTTTCTATCCTTTTTTACTATACACGCGTATTGTGATTGCTTACAATGAAATAATATAAATCACCAACTATAAATTAGTCAACGATTGTTAGAGAAACTTATTAAGTTAGTTACCGTAAACTTGGGCAGTTTTTCCGTACTCTGACGATTAGCTTTGGAGTCGTTTGGTCAATAAACAGATGATTGTAGCTGAGTGCTTAAAAATTCATTTGGCGCACTCAAATAAAATTTGATATGTTCTTCAGTAAACGAGATAAAAACCAAAATTTTGAGTGGCACAAAAGTTACGCTCCAGGGCCAAGGGAGTTTTGAATAGTGCTAGTTTTTTTAAAAATCTTTTACCAAGTTTTCTATTTCTGAAGTGCGGGTTTTAATTCTAAGCGAATGAGACATGTGTGCTCCGACTTTATGGACACCCTGCACAGTACTGAAGATGTGATTGGCTAGCGGATACAGTAGACATAGAAATATTGCTGACCTGCACCTGGTGCCGCAGATCCCTATCTTCGAGAGCCGCAGCGACGGGCGAGAGCATCTCGTCAACTCGCTGGTCCTAGCGGGAAACTACTGCATCCCCGAGGTCACAGTCTTCTTCAACGACAAGCTGTTCCGTGGCAACCGAGTCGTCAAGACCAGCTCCACTAAGTTCGCTGCCTTTGACTCGCCCAACCTGCCACCGATTGCCACCATCGGCATCAACGTCGACGGTACGCTCATGCCTACAACACAAGCAAATATTATATGTGTGTGTGTGTATATGTATAATGAGTCTGTGAATATCAAAATTTAATATCGTTTTCCTTCAAAAGACCATACACTGAATGACAAAAACAATATTTTGAGCATTGATTAATACTATTGGGATCTTCGAAACAACAGCAAAGATAGCTTAATACCTTCCATCCTTATGGAAATAGCAGGGGTGGCTGCCCTCTTATTGCATACAACTATTTTACCGTCAGGATTTTCGAATATTTGAAGATGGTTCATTGAGTAATGATACCTGTGAAACAAAAAAAGGTGCTCTTGTTGCAGCTGTCTAGGACATACCGTTTTTTATGCTCAAAATAAACTTGAAGAAGTGCGCAGACACAAAGCCTAGAGTATAGACAATGCTGCGAACATGCAAGTGATGTGCTCAGCGCACATACGATGGTGGACATTCATTGTAAACAAGTCGCAGACCAGTTTGTTCCCTGGCATTCTACGTACATATCGTTGCAGTCTGTTGCGATCGAAAATGGCGGGTACCAGCCAGTTGAAACATGTAGGCTTTGCATGTCTGCGGAAATCTTCAAGTGTGTTTTCAGCGTAAACGGCATGTCCTAGACAGTTGCAACACGGCTTCGTTTTGTTACACAGGTCTTATTACTCAATAAACCATCATCAATCGTTTGAAAATCCGGACGGTAAAAAAGTTGAATGCTATTTCCAAAAGAGTGGGAGGAATCAAGCAGCATGTACTGTTGGATTCAAGATCCCAATAGTATTAAGGAATGCTGAAGATATTGTTATTTTATTTCATTTAGTTTCCGATATTTTGGGGAAATACAATTTTAATTTTTATATTCAGAGCCTTATTACTCCCTTAATATTACGTTTAGGCGAAAAATGCAAAACATCCTTTGTACTTATTTTTTTTATAAGGAATCACCTGACGAAGTTTGTTGGTGTTGTTAAAAACGTCCTGTACACCATGGCCAGAAACAAACGCATAATAATATAATAAGCACAACACGCGAATCCCGGGATAACTGGAGACGACAATGTTGGTGTCAAAATGTTGTACGATGACATTATACATGCACATTGTGGCAACATAGCACTGTGGTTAGTTCCCTCTTGTGTCCAACATACTGTTCTGACCTATATATTATGAGTCCAGGTAAATATCCTGAGCAGTCCGAATATGATTCTACGTGTACTAGACGTAACATTCATCATAAAATAACACCTGGACGTGGAGTGCAAGAGGGGACTATATCCGTGCAGTATCGCCACACTGTGCACGTAAAATGTAATCGTACAACATTTTGCCACTTAGAATTTAGTCTCCAATTTAGCCCTGAATTCGTGTGGTTTGTTTCTGTTTCTGGGCATCATGTATATATATATATATATATATATATATATATATATATATAAATGTATGTATGTATGTGTGTGTGTGATGAAAGGTAATAGCCCAAACTCCGGGAGGTGATTCCTCATGTAAGCATACACACTATATGGGGTACTTTTAAGTCAAGTGAGTAATAAGGGAGGTATGAACCCTTGAAAATAGAGTTTAAAATGGTGTTTTATTTAAATATAAAAAAGGGTAGTAGTTATATTACAATTCTGTAGTTGATGTTAAGTGTTACTGAGATCTTTATCAAGTATAAAGTACAGCCTTTAAACTTCCCCTTTCATGAAAATATAGAGTCGGCCACTCTCATACGGCATAGAATCACTTTGCTGTCCGGTTTTGTAAACATTTCATGTTGTCTAGTCGAGCAGCAGATCGTAAAAGAAAAAAAGGGTCCTCTTACTGCAGAAGACTAGAATGTGCCGTTTACCAGAAAAACACACTACTGTTGCTGTGAAAATAACACAACGCCTGGTATGTAGGCAAAATGAGCTACATATGCGCCGTGCTTTTATATAAATGCAACTTGTGATGCAGTTGCTTACAAACATGTCACTAAATCCATCAAAGTAAAATTTTAAAAATAAAAAAAGAAAGGAAAGAAAACATAAGGCTTGACTAAGTAAATTAGGCAACCAGTTTGGTTTTGCAGCATTTTAACAAAGTTAGAGAGAAAATCATAACATCCTTTGAGTACCATTTGAAGAATTACAATACTTTTTTAATTGGTGTATTTATTTGTTTTGCTGAGTGACAGAAACTAAGTGCTTTAAAAAGACGTTTTATGGGTATACTTCCTAGCCTCTGCGACATGTGTACTGTTTCATAGGACAAGATTCCATATCCTTGCTGGAGGTCCCCAGGAGCGTGTTATTCATGGGCGTCTAACGGCATTGGCTAGTCCGTGCTTTCCGGTCGGCCAGACTGACGTCACAGCATGAGACGTAGTAGGGTGCAGAAGGGAGAGGAGTATGTGGCACATGGCGTGCGAGGTCGGGCGCTGTCTCGTAACATTATTTCCCATTATTATATTAGCAAGACACCGGGACTATGCAGTCATTGGAAAACACCAGGGCTCGCATTCGGGTTGAGTTAGGCAGTTCGTCGCATTAGAAATGAACAGGGATGTATTCCCAGTTCGGCAATTCGTTTGATTTTCCAAGGAATTCCAAAATCACACCCATTGATTCCTTGGTTCCTTAACTGAAGCTGTCTTCGATCCCTTTATTTACCCCGGAGAGTTTCCCTCCTGCAAGCTAGATTTTTTGTGACAATATACTGAATCAACACAAAAAAATTAATAAATAAAAATAGTAAAAAGACACTTAAATGAAAAAATAAAAACCCATAAATGATCCCTTCAAATGTAAAAAATAAAAATTTCATATTATTGACCCTTAAATGCGTCTGGGGACTGCTAAGTAAACCAGATACGTAGTTAGGAATTGAAACCGATTAGAAGAACAAAACAACAAGTCCAAATCCACAAAATGTCGTATCAATCCCAAAATTGAATTTAAATATAACTTAATTTAATTTTTGGGATATTCTTTTGAAGTTGTCACATACGTAGGCTACACACAACATGCGTAAGTTTTGTTTAAGAGGGCGTGGTATATAATTCTAGGCGAAAAACATTAATCTATAACTGTAGGTTTCTTGACGCCAATTTGCGAAAATTACACAATAGCAATCAGACAATAGTTTTAGCCAACGTTTTAAACAAAATTGTTTCCAGTGTTACGAACTACTGAGGCACAATCTCTGACGCCGGAACCTCATGCATTTAACTGCGGCGCAAGAGATCACACGTAACGAATTAGTAATTTTGGATAAATATTTACTCGTACAGTTGGCAAATACCATAATCTAGAATTGCCATTGAGTATTCTATCTGTATTGGCTTCGAAAAAAGCGTAAACATCAATTTATATTTCCAGCGTTTATTTATCTACCACGCACTCTTAAGATTCATCCCGATGCCCAATGAAACAAGCTTTCAATTAAAAAATAAGCATTGAAATCGGGGGCTACGATGCCACAGACAGACATAGCCGTCAAACTTATAACATCCCTCCTTTTTTGTCGGAGGTAAATTAACATTAGACATAATGCTATTTTCTGTGGTGTAAATTACGTTATTTGCAGTATGCATAAATGTTGTTTATGACGCAAACATTCCAAGACAACCCCTCATGTGCTGCTTTCTGCTGAGAGCAAGAGGAACTTTGTCCTGTCAGCCGCCCTGAAACGTCAGTAAGGAAATTCAGGAACAAGACCCCCTCCTATAGCTTCTTCATCCACCACTGTCGCAGTTTGGTCACTTAAAACACATGAAAATTTTGACAGAGGTGTCAGTTCATGGGCTTTATACGTTTCCTCATGCGTAACTACAAATATATAATGTTCTTACGAAAAACTGTGTTCGGTAAAAATATTATAGTAAAATGTTTCAGAAGTATCATTGTGGTTACCTCGGAGCTAAACATATTTCTTGTTTTACATTTCTGAACTGAATCACGGAACTTTTGAAGGATGGCAGAATCACTAAGCCAAACCTGAAGTGTAGTTGCACACAAGTGAAACTTGTTTTTATTCGAAAATGGCAGTATTATAACACAAAGCTTCCAAACCAGCAACACGAGCATCCACATTACAGTTACACGCGATGTATGAATACTTTGTAAAGCCAAGACGCCCTAGTTAAAATACAAATACACGCTTATACTGTGTAGGTGCGTTTCCTTCAAGGTCGATCGAACGCGGCAGAAATGTACGCAAAAATATTCAATCGATCATATCATCCATCACTTTGTATACAATACACGGTATCCAACCCACGTCATGGATCATTTAATACGGTCCTTCGAGTTTTTTTATAGTTTGGTACGTTAACAAACAGTTAATAGGTATTAAACTAGCTATATGACCACACTTAACCTAATCAACACGCGTGTTCAAAACTGAGCACTGTTACTGTTTCCATATTTCTATCACAATAATAATTCATTAAAATAATATTCCAGATTTATACATCTTATTTACGTAGAAGAGAGCGATTCATATAGGCAGATAGAATGAAAGAGAGAGGGAAATCTGTAGTCAAGTATGTTGTTTGACGTAACGTCTTGCCGACAGCGAGGTGATTGGAGACTCAACACGCAAGAAACTGGGGATAAATTGTCCGTGGCGTTTCTTTGGAAATCACTGCAGTAAACTATGGAAAATCCAGTAGGCCGGACCGGGAATCAAACACAGATCCTCACAAATATGAGTCCAGTGATTTACAATTATACAACACATCGCTCGATCAGAGAAATACAGAGGAGAGAGAGAGAGAGAGAGAGAGAGAGAAAGAGAAAGTGAGTTGAGTTAAGTAAAGTTACATCTGGTGACTCTTCTAAATTAAATACATTTACACATATTGCGTAACTTTTAGATTGTAATAGCCAACCACGACGTTTTTTTTTTTTACAAAAAATAAATTTTTATGCAAGAAAATGTTTCCAGAAAGTTTAAGTTTTTTGTGTGGTTAAAAAATTGCTTAAAAGTGAGGGATTGTCACCATCTTGAATTTTTGTATTTTGTATCATAACTGGGTAAGTTTTTGGAACCTTAACCTAAATACGTGGATATAATACATATTTATAGAATTTTAGACACCGTAAATATACTTTTGTCGTTACTGTTGCTAGAGATCGAATTGCAGTTAGAAAATTCTGTAACAACTTACCCAGAAGAAAAGTTATGACACAAAATTTAAAAGTTCAAGATGGTGACTATCATTTACTCTTAAATCAACCTTACATGTAGCTGTATTTGTTTCAGTCGATTTCAAAGCCATCATGAGTCCGCCAGTGAACAAGAAATTCAGAGTTCACACCAACTTGAACTGCAACGTGTCAATTCTGAGGTTCTTTCCCACCATCACCCCATCTACAGTAAGTATTATATACAACACACTGCATACCTGAATACCTTGTAGCACTTGTAACTGGAGTAGATACTAATATGGCATGGAATTATTTTATTTTCACTCATACACACCACATATACGACTAAAAAAAGGATTGTAACTTGAAAATTATTGGAAAAATTAAACAATTGTTTATTCAAAATGTTACCACACGTAACGTAACATTTTGGATCGTGACACGAACGTTTCAGCGATATACCGCTGCGCTGATAAGACAGCTCATGTTCTGGTTTTCAGTGGCGTAGCCAGGATTTGTGTTAGAGTGGGGTTTAACCTGAGAATAATATAATGAACACAGACTACCTCTTTAAAGCTGTGGATCCGTGGGTCCTCCCCTGAGAAAATTAGGATTTTAAGGTGCAAAATAGTGCTTTTAGCAGTTTTTCGTAATGAAATATTAAATGTTATTCTGGTCAAAGTATTTTTTAACTTATAATTCCCCCCCCCCTCCATTTTTGTGGCTAATGGGTACGCCCCAGTTGGTGTTCGGTAGACTTGATTCTTTACAAATACTGTATTGTCAGGTCTTCTATGCGACCAACAAATTGAATGACTACATTTCTCAATCCAGCTACTCACGGTCCATGAAATCTCCCACACTGCATCTTGAAAATATTTAAATAAATATTACAAGTCTCTACAATAAGCATACATCTGACTTTTTCTTTAAAAACATAGTTAATGACTTTTCACATTGTTAAAGTAAGCCATTTCACTGCGTTCACAAAATACTTCAAAATAAAACTTCTGTTCTCCTCATATAAAAGTGTGAGACGTCAAAAAGTCAGAGATGTGGTTAGAGGGGGATCTATGGGGTACAGACCCCCCCTCCCTTTCCCATCCACTACACTTAGGAAACTACTTAAATAACATAATTTTGCGCCTCGAAATGAAAATCTTTCCGAATACGAAACCAAAGAACCCCCCCCCCCTCCACAACCACTATTGATGGCTGCCCGGGGGGAGGGGGAGGGCAGAATTGGCGGTACTTGTTAATATTTCCAGGTTCGGTGACCGCACCCCCTCCCAACCTAAACAAGTTCTGACTAAAGTCAGAGGTGGAAACTGAAAATATATATGTGAGATAATTTTGTTTTGAAAAAGATTACTTTGTCGAGATGATCTGGCTCACTACAAAGTTCTTTTGTCAACCAGTCGTCTCAGTTCAATGTAAAAAATAGTGTCAACTTAGCTGTAAGAATTTCAGGTTGTGTTAAAACTAAAGCTGTTCTCTATCTGCAGCGTCCTGTTGGATTTCTCACGGAGCTAAAACGCTAGACTGAAGTGTGTTATGATAAGCACTTGATTTATAACCTCATTATATGCGCTTCGAAAAGTGATAACACATCCAGCGGTTAAGCTCTTTTGTTTGCAAATTACTAAGAATAGCATGGTGTTCTGACTAGATCACAATTACTTTATGGAGTCGAAAAATTAATGTGTTGCTATTCTCCGTTCACTCTAAGTTGAGTTATGAAGTAAACAAATAACGTAATATCACTGCACTTCGCTAGATTTTAATTGGCTCAATTTGTGCAGCGCGCCGACGTATTATTTCCAACCGACATAACTGTGTAACAGTCGGTATCATCGGAAACAACAACGCCCTGTATATTAAAACAATATTGCGTGAAAATTTCGTACATGTTTTTGAGATACGGAAACAAAACGAACATAAAAACTTGATAAAAAATATTGACATCATGTGCAATTACAGTATATTTCAAAATTTAATTGTAATTGTCAAGCCATGACTAACGATCGTATTCACATATTCTGGTACTAACATAACGAAAATTTGGTACTACATGCAGAAAACATGTTGTAATCAACAAAATGAGTGATTAAACTTACTGTAAAGTCTTCCAGGATTATTTTGTACATAGTTTTGAAAAATTACATTTTATAAATCACCAAACAATCTGTCGATAATTCACGACACATATTAGTTTTTTTTTTTTTTTTGTAAAGAATGTTATGCGAGATTTTTATTCTTGCCTTATAAACATCACCGCAGTTTATTTAGTAATGAAGAAATATATTCACGTTTCAAAAACCATGCAAGACATTTTCACTGTTCACGTGCAGCGTCACATAACCTAATCCGCAAGCGATGTAAATATAAACCGACGCGAGAACGGAATGAAATAGGTCAAGGAATTTTGGTTCGGACGAACTGGAACGGAAAATGGAAACACGGAGAAACCATTCGTCCGCAACTGATTGTGATATTTCTGATTTATTTTTACAGTGGTAATTATTACTGAACTAAACTTTTGGTATTTTCAGAGTATCGTACATCTCTAAATACTGGCAAGTATACCAAGTAGGGCGGCTCTGAGAGCGTTGTTTGTTGAAATCGTCGCCTAGATAGGGTTGCCGGCCGCAGGACGAGGAGGGAGGGAGGGGTGGCCGGCTCGGACGAATAGTGTGACGGCGCGCAAGCAGATAACTGTACGCTGTTGCCACATCAGCACGCGCAGTGAATGAAGCAAGGACACTTGCAGCTGCAGTCTTTACGGACGGACCTTACCCCATTTGCGGAGCTGCGCTTGAACTCAGCTGCAGAGCTGACGAAACCAATCGCTCACCCGCTTGTTCCACAAAGTATTTGCGAAAAATTCATGAAATATCTACCACTTGGCCTACAGATTATGGAGATTCTTACAAAATCGTTAAATGTTTTACATATTCATTGAATTACCTGTTAAAAAATGAGATCTAAAGGCCTTTCTTATTATTTTACTCGAAAACCTGCTGAAAATGGTCCGCTAAAAACATGCTGATATCTCGAGTTTCGACAACATTGTACACTTACCTCTTGAACCTGAATAAATATGAAAATTTAATATTCTACAAACGAAACTTTTCTGAGTGTAATATTCATGGACCTTAGATATGTTGCATAATATTTTAATACTGTTTCATGAACAGGTTACCAAGCTACAAATGAGCTTAGTACTTTAAATGCACAAATGTAGCAAGGTACTCGCAAGTCATTCAGCATAGGTACCATGACAAAAAAGGTGGTAAGAACGAAAAAAATATAATAAAATGGACAATAGTTTCTAGTCTGCCTTCCTAAGGAAAAATTGGCTTATAAGATTACCTTACTGTCTGTGTGTCTGTCATTGTGGCTGGTTATGGGCCCCTCCACCCACCCCAAATATATTTTGAACACATGCACAGATTTCAACCAAACTCTATAAAATAATAGGACCTGACTTTTATACTTTTCAAAAACGCTTTGCACTGTCTTTCAAAATGTTGGCCAATTGAATTGTTTGTGTGATGTGGTATATATCTGTAACTATTCAGTGAATTCTAACCAAATTTGGTACGCTCAACGAACACGTAATGTGCATTAGGTTTTGATATTTTTTGATCACAGGTCTGCCATTTTGAAAGCTAGTACCATCTAATTCACTAAATAGTTTATGCTATATTTCATAAAACGTTTAAACTAATATTATCAATTTTTGTAGTGTGGTAGTGTTGTGACAATTAGTCTTATAGTCTACACATGTTAATTCAGAAGATTAGTCGTTGACTTTCTAAATGGTAGCCATACCAAACACACGCATATTAGAAACAAAATATGCGTAAAATACATGTACCATATACACAGAAAACGGTGCCAATCGAACTTGGCAATCGTTAGACAAATAAATGTTTCGAATAAAATCGTACACATGCGCAAACCCATGCAGACCTAGTAATGCAATAATTACAATTATCTTACACTGTTCTTGCAAGCTCAGCAAATTTCAGAAGTATGTTAAGTATATACAAAGAACTTAATTTAAATATGTTTCCTTATAATATTCAGTAACGTAACGTAAAGAAAATGCACTAACTGTCAATGTGAAAGTCATTCCACTTTTTTTCTTTTCTTAGAAGCCTTGCTGCATATAAAAACTGCAGTAAAGAAATCAAACGTCGGATTCTCTTGAAATAAGCACACAGAAATACAGAATCGTTTAAAATGAGACACCTCCAGTTATTCCAGTTAAATTATAAAAATGCACAAATCCATACAGGACTACTAATGCAATAATGACTGTACTTGCAATTTCACAAAATTTCAGAAGTATAATGACAAAATATACACAAAACAACTAAATGTAAACATGTTTCCTTATTATACTTAGTGATAAGTATAATTTACATGACGCACACTGTCTATATGTGGAACTCATTCTGCTTCTTCATTTTTAAGATACCGGTACACTGGCTTCTGTACTACAGTTATGAATACAGGTTCACGAATTGTATTCCGAACTGGGAAAATAAGTCCTAGGTTCTGCGATTTCGGCCAACATGCAATACATATTAAATCGCTTCAATTTTTAGAACCATTTCCTGTCTTCAAAATGTTTCAGTCATTATTTTTTCTGTATGAAGACTTTCCAGTTTATCTGCCATCACTGTAAAGTAGTAGAATTCGTTCTCAGTTATGTTCAGTGCTCCTTGCATTTGATAAAAGCATTGGTGCGTCTTTTTAAAGTGTTAATGTATTGACGGATGTCATCACCAAAAAGAAGTTCTTTTTCTGTCTAACATTTTTCATTAGGCCTAGTGACTTAGCAGAAGGAGTACATTTCACCTCAACCAGAGCATTTTCCTCTGTAACGAAACCATCTAGACTTGCACCAAAATGACCACGTACGAAATTCACAAATATGTCACACCTGTCGACATTCAAAACTATGTCTGCTTCGAAGTTCTTAATAGCGATGTATTCATTATGGATGCCGTACGCCAAAGCAAGTGTTGCAATATTAGGTTTGTACAGAAGTCGCTTGACAAAACTACAACAACGTGTGGAATCTTCCCGCTGGCAAACCTCTCAATAATTACTTTATGTTAAACGATCTTGTCGTATATCATGCCATTTTTCACTTTCTCTTTGTGCAACAGTCTGCATAGCAGTTCGGTCTCATTCTTATACAGTAACTTGAAAATATTCGACAAAAAGCTTGCATGTTTGCTGTATTACCTCGGTATATTCAGATTCCAATACATTTTGTCCATAGTCTTCATCTGGAGGAGCTAACACTTTTATGTATTTTCGTTTGTTTCTTGCTTGGGCAGTCAAGTCTAGACGCCATTTGACTGCTTCACGGGGCTGTATTTTACTCTTGATCAGCATCTTGTGAGTCTGTACTGAACTCCGACCAGTCAGGGTCTTGAATGGGCTCAGTACTCGCGAATGACCACGCAAGAGTTGTAATCCAGCGACGTTAACAACTTCTTTGAAATGATTTCTGTTGCGAAAAAATTGATACTATTTCCAGCATTAAATGTGACCAGGAGACTCATATAAAACTCAGCTGAATACGTAGTTTTATTTGTAATGAGTCGTGGAGCTTTTTCTACGAGACGATCAACAAAACCTTCATACACTAATTAGTGAATGGAGACGCTTCTAAAATTATGTCCTATTCCATTGCAGTTGATAGTTTATTAGAATCCTATTTTTGTAACATGTGTATCTTATACTAGAGTCAGTTGAGTCATTACTGTCACAAATACAGCAGTATTATTCCTAGCTTCAAGAAACAATAATTTACCTGCCTTCTCTACGATTATCAAGGCGTGAAACAAAGAAAGTTTAAAAGCCTTTAAATTTATAAATAGAAACTACTTTCATAACGACTCAAAAGTATGTATTAAATTCAACAAAAAATAAATAAAATTTTGGAGTTAAATAAAATTCAGACTTCATAAATATAAGAGAAAGGAAATAATATATTAAATAAATAAATTGTGTATAAACTTAATTCTTGTCTGGTCGGCAACCTGCAAACGAAGCGCAACCTGTACCTGCATTTTATGCTGTTGAAGTAGT
>PNEQ01075369.1:0-45924 GCA_003012365.1 Medauroidea extradentata
AAAAAAAAAAAAAAAAAAAAAAAAAAAAAAAAAAAAAAAAAAAAAAAAAAAAAAAAAAAAAAAAAAAAAAAAAAAAAAAAAAAAAAAAAAAAAAAAAAAAAAAAAAAAAAAAAAAAAAAAAAAAAAAAAAAAAAAAAAAAAAAAAAAAAAAAAAAAAAAAAAAAAAAAAACACGTAGTTTTAAAATTTGCACAGACCCAAGGGCACAGACCTTCCTTTGGGTCACAGTCTAAGAGGAAGAGGTCTTTACACTGCGTATGCTCTCCAGCAAGAGAAAGTGAACCCTTCATGTCGCCGAGCGCTAGTAGTAATTTGGTGGAAGATTTGTCTTGTTTACATCTTGCGTTTTAACATTTTTGCAATTACCCTACCAGCACAGCAAGTCCCCAGGATGTCCTAGAGACATCCTTTGAGGATATCCGGGTACATGCGATCCTCAGGATGTCCTAAGGATGGATATATTAGATGTCCGAGAGCTCTGAAAAAACATGTCCCTAGGACGTCCCAAGTACCTCCTCCTAAGTACATCACATGTCATGAAGCTCCTTGGAAGATGAAATTGGGTTATCCTAAATTCCTCGTCTGGGGAGCTCCCAGGGATGTCCTTACAGAAAGCTCCCACAGAGCTCCTCTGAGGAACTCCCTCGGATGTACGAGCAGGAGCTCCCTGGGATGTCCGAGCAGGTGTTCCCTGGGATATCCGAGCAGGAGCTCCCACGGACGTAGTGGATTTCTAGGCAAGTTCCTAATAAGACCACTAGATAGCTCACGATATTATTTAAATATACATGGTGTTTAATGCAATTAATTTAGTAGATAATTCATAACATTTATACATGCCTTAAGAAATTGGTAAATTTATTAATTTCGACACATATGATTTATTATTACTGGTAGACTTTTGGAAGTTGAAGCATTTAAAATTTTTTATTACAGACGAATTGTTTATTCAAAAGATTTTAAGAGGCTACATTAATATATGCTAAGGATGTCCCAGGGGTGCATTTAATATAGGTCCCAGGAAGCTCCTAGGGATGTCCCAGGGATGTGTTTAATATAGGTCCCTGGGAGCTCCTAGGAATGTCCTGGGGATGCATTTAATTCAGGACCCAGAGAGCTCCTGAGGATGTCTTGGGGATGTGTTTATTACAAATCCCAGGGAGCTGCTTGTGATGTACCAGGGAATAAATTTTTCCTACATAAAAAGGACTTGAAATGAACCTCCCTAGGACGTCCTAGGGACGACAGTTCCCACATCCTACGGACGTCCTCAGGATGCCTCTGTGCTGGTAGGGGTAGGCCTATACAACAACAAATGTCTCATGAAATACTTCAAACTAAAATCCTTGTCCTCCCAATTTATGAAATAAAGAGAATCCGAACAGAATTACTCTTAAATATAAAGCACATGTAATGTGGAAACAAGTCGGCGAGAAAGATGTTGTAGCGTGTACTGTGTAATATTATTATTTTTGATTGTATTGATATTATTAGTGTACCTTAATTTAGCACATTTTCAACATTTTTAAATGTTTTTGCTTGTGTAAAACGTATTGTTTTGAGTCTAGAAGAGATTAGTTATGTGTTACTAATGCTTAAAGAATATTTGTATTTTTCGTCGGTAATTTTTATTTATTATTTTGCCAGGCCAGTTGTTCTGCAGTACAGAGATTTTGTGAAGAGCAAAAGGGTTGCACTTTGTAGTTTTGCTGTCGTCATGGTGACGAACGGCGTGTAAACAATTTAAAATTCCAAAAGCGCACGCAATTCGTGCAGTTTAAATTCCGAATTTGAAATAACAATGAACTTTTGGTAGCGTCGCAAGAAGACAATGATTTGAGAGGTCTTCTTCCATGGATCGTTAGGGCAGATGCGGGCGTGTACGTTTCAGATCTCGCCTAGGCCTTTTAATTATTGAATATATGGCGAGTTTCGTTGTTTTGTCTGGAGTTGCCGAGTGGCGAAGACGAGCTATCAATTGGAGAAACAGCAGAAAAGGCTCCAGGCTCGGGCATCCGCGGAATTTGTCATGTTAATTAGCCACCTTCTGCGAGTCCCGTATGGTGCTGGACTGT
This sequence comes from Medauroidea extradentata, assembly GCA_003012365.1. Classification (NCBI taxonomy): domain Eukaryota; kingdom Metazoa; phylum Arthropoda; class Insecta; order Phasmatodea; family Phasmatidae; genus Medauroidea; species Medauroidea extradentata. The sequence continues at coordinate 2,075 of PNEQ01075369.1, forward strand.
AAGTGCACAGGCTCGTTAGCCTAAGAGAAAAGTTGCAGTTTTGGTTCCTGAGTGCATGTGGAGTGCACATGGCCGCAGCAAACAACGAAGCAAGCAGAGGACTGCGAGAACGAATCTGCCGAGACAGCTAAGTTGCTCGCCAGATATTTCTAAATCAAATTTCGATTTTTACGACGCCATCTTGTGAACATAACAATAGGAATTGAGATATTTTATTTGTACAACTCAGGGCTAATTTTTGGAATTATAACTCTATTGATTTTGTCCACGGTTAATCTGAGAATTTCTAGAAAAGAGTTAGTGCTCAGATAAATTGAAATAATAGTTTATTTGGACTCAAATTTAAACATTGAGTGTTATAATTTCCTTCAGAAACTTGGCACAATGAACGAACATAATTATACAAAGTAAACAACTGGCTGGCTTTTATGATAATCTTGCAGTAAAGTTTATTTGATTGAATTTAATATTTTAATTGTAGCAAGACAGAATATTTCTGTAATTTATTATTTATTATATGCTATCATTTTTTCACTAACCTATGCCAGAAATAAATTTGTATTTGAAATTAAGCACCTTGGTTGAGCTTCTACTATTTTTCTATAGTGTTTATTTCCAAATGTTTTGTTTGTATTACTTTCAGCCAGAGAGGTTGTATTGTTGTGTTGTTAAATGGTATGTTTAATATATTCATCTGGATCTGAAGTATTGAAGTGGGTGAGTCTGAAATTAAGTATGTCCAGGTCAGCATTGCTCCTGTGCTTAGTCTTTTATGACAAGTGCAGTTCTTCTACTGGCTCCCATTACTAAATTTTATTCTATATTATTTCTCATCTGACTGTGTACCTTTACCAGTGAACTAGCAGATAGTATCACTACACCAGTTGAAGGTGTAAGGCTAGGCTAGGTAGCCATTACACATTACTTTGCACAATGTGATGTTGTAATATTTCCATCAAGCAAGGTAAATAGAGGGGTATTTTCAATGTTCACTGCAATTAGAGAAACAGGTACAGTACTTACAAAACATTTGGCTATTTATATATATATGTTATCATTTGCATAAATATTTTGAAGGTACAATAACCTCGTCAACTAACCAACACTATTTTCTTAAATTTGTTGTTGAAAAATACGTTTTGATAAATTGTTTATCTTAGTGGGGAGGAAGTGGGTGGAGTTTGAGATCGACTGTCCTAACTGCAGTGCCAATAAAACACAATATTTCAGTAACTTGGCGAACTACAGCCAAACAACAAGGGGGTCAAGTTTCCAGGCGAGTGTCCAGACCTGTTCTTCTACGACCATGGCCATTAAGGCCGATCCACAATGAAGTTAACATGGAGCCTCTTATGTTACCTTTGAGATATAGTCATGCTGCAGTGTTTTCACATTGAACTATCGGCGATGCAACAGTACCCAAATAACACAGCAACATTGTGGCAAAGTTGTCACAACATTATCATTAAACATTTCAACATTGCCACAATGTTGAAGTTACGTTGATACAACGTTGCCGCAACGTTGCTGCAACGTCCAAATGTCCTCTTTGTGAAACGTTGATTATGAAATGATGCTGCAACGTTATATTTTAATACTTTGAGCAACTTCAACACTGCAATGTAACTTGAAATAAACATTCTAGCATTACTTCCAAACAAGTGTTCCAAAGAAAACACAACATACACACTCGCATGGCAGTTGAGTGTCCAACTTATATTACAAATTACATTTAAGGGCTGACATAATCACACCAATCCACTAAATATGAAGAACACAAAGTTTTAAGTAATAACCAATAAATATTAATAATAAAAACAAATGTGTGTTTTAAAACAGTACATTACCATAGATGAATACTATCAACGTTGTAGTAAAATGAAGGCTGTGATTATGGTTACTATGGAAACGTTACGACAACGTTGTGGATAGTAACGTTGCCAACTTCAACAATGCAATGTTGTGTCAACGTTTCTGCAGCCAGATGTGTTATGTGGGTAACTTAAAATGTCGAAGTTGAATCAACTTCAACATAACGTAAAGGTAAAGTTAAGAAGAGCCAATCAGAAGCTGAGTTGTTCTTTTGTTGGGTATTGCCTACGATATTTTATCGGGCCAAAACTACAGACGTTTCTCGTAACCTCAAATTGTGTACTGTTCGCTCGTGCATATACAAGAGTGTATGAAAAGAAGTAAATTTGTCATTGTTATGTTCTGAAGTGTAGTGAAAGCAAAATGTTCGTTATTGTAATTTTAAGTAAATAATATTTTTAACTCCACGTTATATTTGTTACTCGTGTGACATGGTATTTGTTAGTGCATTGCCTAATACACGTGTGGCTATAGTTGTTTAGTGAGTCGTAAATCGTTATCATATATTTATAAATAATTCAGAGCTAATGTGTTGCTAAAGCATTCGTTCAAGGACCCTACAATAAATTCAAGTAGATGGTTTGCAAGTTCGCTGTTCACTGAGGTATGTGTGATATGTGTAGACAGCAAACATATTGTTAAAATATCAAACAAGTGTCTCACCAGTCTCACGTAAGACGTTAAACTAAAAGTTTAGCCCTCCCATTTCAACAGAATCATGTGTAATATGAGAATAAAAAACGAGCTAGTAAGAAAGGTGTAATGTTACAACTAGGATGGTAATTTATTACACATTTTTAACACATAACTAACACAGGTACTTGCGAATAATTTTCGTTATTAATTTACGTTACCTCTTGTATTTTTAAATATTTTGCGACTCAGCATCGTTAAATGTAAATATTGCAATGAACGTCAGTAGTCTTGCAGCATTTGTAACATACTACATTCGAATCCGATAAAATAGTGTATTTCATTGGCAACATACGAAATATCGAACCAGGACCTAATAGTAACCAAATAATATAATATTGTAGACACATTCAGAAGGCAGACTCACTTAAAATTAGCAAATGTAACTAGGAGGTAGTTATTCCACACTTATAACTAAACAATTTACATTTTACGCGAGCAGCATTACACATAATAATCTTAGTGGATTTGTCGAAAACTTGACTACAATGGGTAGCCTTGTACCTCAACTTAATTCCTTAACTTCACTGTGAAACATGGGTCAGATCCGCGGTAAATTTTTCTGTGAAGTTAACGCAAAACACGGTCGTAGAAGAACAGGTCTGGATACTCGCCTTGTTATTTGACCCTCTTGTTGTTTGGCTGTAGTTCACCAAGTCACCGATAGTATTGTGTTTTATTGGCGCTTATGTTACGGCGGTCGGACTAAACTCCGCATACTTCCTTTCCGCTAAGATAAACAATTTACCAAAACGTATATTTTATCAATTTATGAAATACTTTCTTCGCTCATAAATTTAAGAAAAGGCTCTAGCAATCTTTATTTACTATATAAATTTAACAATGGAAAAAAGTGGACGGAGTTTGAGTCCGACCGCCCGGAAAACAGCGCCAAAAAGTACGACATTCTCGGTAAATTGATGAACTACAGCCAAACAACAAGGGGGTCAAGCAAAATACATTGTTAGATAGGCGAGTGTCCAGACCATGATCGTAGAAGAACAGGTCTGCACACTCACCTGGAAACTTGACCCCCTTGTTGTTTGGCTGCAGTTCACCAAGTTACCGAGAATAGTGAGTTGAATTGGCGCTGCTGTTTAGGCGGTCGGACTCGAACTCTGCCCACTTCCTTCCCACTAAGATAAACAGTTTATCAAAGCGTACTTTTTTTATCAATTTATGAAATACTTCTTTCGCTCAGAAATTTAAGAAAAGGCTTCAGCAATCATTATTTACTTTATAAATCTAACAATGGAAAAAAAGTAGGCGGAGTTTGAGTCCGACCGCTCGGATTACAGCGCCAAAAAGTATAACACTCTCGGTAACTTGACTAACTACAACCAAACAACAAGGGGGTCAAGCAAAATACATTGGTAGATAGTCGAGTGTCCAGACCAAATCAAATCAAATATTTATTATTCCAAATGTCTACATCACTTGTACTCTGTACATGTAGTATAGGAATTTGTCAGTACCTGTTCTTCTATGACCGTGGTCCAGACCTATTATTCTACGACCGTGACGCAAAGGTAACGTAAGGAGGTCCATGTTAACTTCATTGTGATTCGGCCTTAACATGGAGGTATTACTTCCATGGCCTTTAATCAACAACTTGGCCATAGATATTCCAAAAAACTGCCAAAGACATTCAACCATAGAGGTAATATATAGTAGAGGGAACGTGACGTCACAAATGTGTGTCCAACATGGTCTCGAGAGTTTGGTGTCGTTAATTTATGTTCTATCGGCGTAAAAATGCAGTCGTGTTGTTTGAAACTCATGGCGTACCTTCCAGAATATATATTTAGTCATGTGGTGTCACCAAGATCTCGGTTCAATACTTTATAGTAAGTATGTAGCTAATATTTACTTTTTATTAAAAACAGCTGGGTTAAGGAAAACAGTAACGTGGTAAACATTGTTTACGTTTGTCATTCTGAAATTTCTATGCAATTATACTATGCGATAATATGGTAGTATGTTCTCTTTAGCTAATATATTCATAAGGGACCAAAATAATCCAACATAGATGTGATCACTAAGCAATTATTATCTTGCCTCTCAATATCATTTTAAATCTCCAGCGCATATTTCACTAAAGTCACGTGACACGTGTTGAACACACAATTTCGTACGCAGATGTATAGAGGATACTCCCTCTACCCTATATTTACTCTAAGCATTCAACTAACATTTAACATAATTATGTGAAATTAAGAAACTAAAATATGTTGATTGATCATCAACATAGCCCAACCCTTTGTTAAAATAAGCAAAGTCTCAACAGAATTTTAAAATGATTAAAAATAAATATTATGGGGTGGAGCGCTATCGTCGCATCGTTTTTTTCTTTAGAGCCACGCGAGCGAACTTGGAGTGCTAGGTGTAACTAAGGTTAGAAAGAAAATACGTTTTCTTATGGGAGAGCTTGGCACAGGGAAAATTTCTGCCACTAATTTCGCTTCAATCACTAAGAGACCGTATAAAGAAACGGTAGTAAAAGTAGTTTTAATAAACTTGGAAATTATATTAGTCATTTTTTAAAGTGAATACAAACAATTTATCTTTACTGTACGTAAAATCTATAGTTTAGTTCCTACGCCATGAGTAGTTACTCTTGGATATTTAACACTAATAGCACGAAAATAAGCATTGAGTTACTCATCTTTTTGTTAGGTACGTAATCTTTGCTAGGCGCTATGATATTTTTATGGCTATTTTAAGGCAAACAAGTGTGTGTTAGTATAGGTTAGGTTTTATAGTTTGATTTACGAAATATGAAGCAGTGAGAACTTAATAAAGGTAATATTTTAAAAGAAAATTACGTTTAATTATTTAAGTCTTTTGTAACGTTTATTAAGTGGACAAGATAGGCTAGTAAATTACACGTTGTATCACACAGAATCCAAAAATACTCATAAGGCCGTGCTAGATTCGCCGTAAGAAATAACCGTAAAAATTGAACAAACACATTTGAGAGATGCATACTACAACACACCGTACCGCTACTTGGCCGGCGTAAGACCGTAACAGGGATAGAAACCTGTCTATTTCTTACGGTGCGGTTACGGTTATTTTTATACGGCTACTTTACCGTCAATGTAGCACGGGCTTAAGTCCGGTTTGTGCTGGTACTAAACTAATAAATAAATTACCAACAAGTTTAAAGTCTTATTGACAACAAAAAATTTAAAAAGAACCTGAAGGATTATTTGTTATAAGAAACTTTCTACTCAATAAATGAGTATTTAAACAAATGAAATTATATAATTAAAAAATGTTAGGTTTGTTATATATTTTTAATTGTATGTTATCTATGTAATCCTGACTTTATAATTGTATGTGTTTTGTGGTTATTGTAATACGACTTAGTTTGTTTTTTAGGTATATTTCTTAATGAAAATTTTTCTTTCTTGACAAATCACTCTCAATATGTATTGAGGTATATGTGATGCTTGTAAATAAATAAAGAAAGAATGCTAAGTTTTATTTTTTACGGATGCATGCAGTTCAGAGTCTGTGGTCCTTAGATCTAACTAATTTGTGGGCTACATTGGCAATAACACAGACGATCGGAAGTTAAATGTGTGTTATTACACAGCAGCCGCTACATTGACGCACAGCACATGCACAGGAAAATAGTGCACAAAAAGTTTACGAATTTTTAACTTTTGTGTGGGCTGTTCGCCGTGTTCTGTGCGCAACCAATCAAGCCGTATTGCCAGGTCTACTACATGCCAAAGCAGGCTACATTGGGCTAACGCTAACTTCCGATGCCCTGTTGATGCTGACTGCAGTGCTGGTCGTCTGTACTGTGTATGCCACAATAAATGCTGCTGTCTTGCTGACGAGTATACAGTAGTTACACGTTAAGAATATAGATGACAGTTCTATTGCTTCCTTTATTATTCGTCATTTCATGCTGGATTGATTTCATTGTGTAGTTTAATTAATGTAATAATCGTTTTACAATGCCAAAATTTCTTCGTAACACATTCCTGAAATATGATACATATTTTTCCCGTCAACTGAATTTGCATTATAATCTTAAAAAAAATAAGTGTTAGCCCACTTTTCTGCCTGCACACATTCGCGTAGTAATTCATCGGCTTATTTTTTGTGACGTATTTACTGATAGCCAATCGCGTACGCCCGGCAGATCGACTGCCGATCAGAGTTAAAAGTTTGTTAACTCAATCAGCACTGCACAGCACTGCTCTGCACATCGGCACCGACGTCACGAGTCACGTGGACCAATCATATTCCCTAAACACATCAGCACTGCATGCAATCAGTCCAATGTAGCAGTAGGTATCCAAAACATGCAATTTTATTTTAAAACTGATGTAAAAAAACTATTTTATTAACATTTGCGTCAGCACTAATTTTAAAATAGGCCTACCTCAGTGTAATTGGAATTTAAAACAGTACAAAGACCATAATATTGTATGTGTTAATAAGAAAAAGGTGACAGACTATATATAAAGAACAAATGGAAACAATAGATATTTGTGGCCTGCTCCTGCTACTTTATCTCCAAAAACTCTAGTCATCATCTTGACTTTCATACATTTTGGTTTGAACTTTATTATGTGTTAAATTAGCTAACTTATATCAAATGAATAGCTCTCAGATTTCATAAGCAGTCGCTTGTTGTGTATAAGGACGCATACTGTATTTGATGAAAACCTGTTCGTAGTTTTAATCAAATTTACTAGGCATACTGAAAACAATTGTTCCACTAGAGGGGGGTAAACTCAGAAGAAACCACATAAATTTGACTAGTAGAGGGAACACTTGGTTGGAGTCTGCATATCATTTGACATCCAAATAAATACTTTCCAGTGACATAAAAATGCTAGGATTTTTGTGGTCCACATTTTCTCCTTCTGCTGGTTTCAAAACAAAATGTATGGTTGAACATAGCAGTCAAGGAGATTTCTTACAATGGAAAAGACACTTGTCCTCAAATTTTGAATTTGTGGCTGCTCACATTTGCATTTTTACAAAAAAAAAAAAAAAAAAAGGTATATACAATTTATAATGTTATTTAAAATTGTAGAATTTATTTCTTTTTTAATAAAAATAGTTGAGAAAGAACAAACAACGATAGATTTCCCAGATTTTCAGGTTTTCAGCTGTAGAACAGTAGAGTCCTTAAAAAGCAGGAATCTACTGCAAAATCAGTAGACCTGGCAACACTGCAATCAAGAAGCATTGCAGATACTATGCTAATATATGTAAGTGTTAAGGAAGTTGTGTATAAGCAATTATTTGTTTTAATCGTTAACATACAAAGAGCAACAACAAATATTCTGGTTTTATTTAAGTATGAAAGTGGAGAATAAAGCAATTTAACACAATAAATAGGCTAGTCTCTCAAATAATTTCGGACACTTTATTGTGCGTGAATGTAGCAATGGTATTCTGTGCTGCTGTGCTATTTGCGTGCTGCGACCATGTTATTACGAATGTAGTTTAAGCTTAAAGCCTTTGACTATAGCTTCGTTTCATTCAACCTGGTGGTAGCTACATCAATGCACTGGTGTAGTTACACCATGGAAAACAGCGTTTCATTCAACAGGATGTGATGTCATGCTACGGAGAAGGTGTAGTTGGTGTTGTGCAATAAAAGAGCGCGAGGAGTTTAAATTGTAAAAAAATATTTTGATAGAGGAGGTGTGTAAGATGAAAATTTTCACAAGTCTTGTATTTTTTTAGATAAAAATGGAAAAGCACTAGTGAGTGACAAAAATGAATATCAGTTTGTTTTCGTTAAGGGTGACTTTTAATATTCATGGTTTTTATCATGTGGTTGTGAAATATAACCTCAATCTTTCATAATCCAAGCAATTTTTGATCGTTAAGTTTTGAATTATGTACCAGACGAGAGTGCTTTTTAAAAGTGGCATTGTCATGTGCTGAGAACATTCCCTTCATTTGTGGTCTGAATTTTATTTTGCTATTCGTGTAGGCCTAGATCACATAAGTGCTCATAGATACGATGGAAGGAGAACTTAAATTGAATCTAATTTGAATACATTTGGAATAATAAAAATTAAGGGTAGGATTATTGACCATCCTGGTTTTTTTATTATTTGAATGTGTTCTCACACCTAGGCTATATGGTAAGTGCTGTGTTATGGATACAGCATAATACAAAGCCAATGTAGGCGATACCTATCCGTCTTGAAACAAATATTTACGGAGTACAAACAGTTTATCCTTCCTTCCCGTTAGCAAGGCATTAAAAAATTGACGCCAACAACAAAAACACTGTAGACACGTGCTGCACTGAAGTCACTAAAATAGTTTCATTCAACTCTGCCAGTGTAGTTGCACAAAATTTGAAGTCTGGTGTATCTGCACTACACTACACTGCACCAGCTACACCAACACTGGTTGAATGAAACAAAGCTTATGTTAACCACACTATCCTAAAATAAACTTGAAAGATATGGAATTAGGAGGTACAATGTTAGCTCTCGTAAAGTCATACTTATCCAACCATATCCCAATTACTAATATAAATTAGTCGTATAACAATGAAGCTGAAATGAAAATTTGTGTTCCACAAGGATCTATACGTGGACCTCTTTTATTTATAATATTTATTAACGATCTTATATCTTTCTTAAGTATTGGTCAAACTATAATGTTTGCAAATTATACATCTGTATTAGTTACGGGTAGTGATCAAAACAATTGTTTAGCAACAGTGCTATAGTTTTAATTGAATTATAGACTTGGTTTAACAGTAATACATAAATTAATTTGAAATATACAAAATCATTAGTAATTTCTCATTCAAAACTAATAGTGTTTTTAATAATGAATTTCAAATTGGATCCAATATTATCCATACAGTCAAAACAGCCAAGCTTCATATCCCAGAACTGGGGTCAAACGGAGTGCATAAAAAAAAAAAAAAAAATAACAGTTGATATGAATTTATGTTGGAATGACCATAGGCCTATTACCAGACTTAGTCATAAATTAAGTTGTTTGTGTTATGCCCTTAATACTATTTAAGCTGTCTCCTCACATCATAATGTTATGGCTTTATATTATTCTTATATATATTTGATTTTGAAGTATGGTATTTATAATATTTTGGGGAGAATTCTACTGGTTTACAAAAATGTTTAAACTACAAAAAAGAATTATTTCTTTATTTAATAATTTATATATTTTTTTGAAGCATCACATACTCCTTAATACATATTGATAGTGATTTGTCAATATACACTACTGAGAAACGTGCACACATTAGCACTTTAATTACACACCAACTTTTTACAGTAAAACACGTGTGCAGTTAAATTACAAATTAACAATAATATAGTAATTACATGTTACCTGCCTTTTTTCTTTTCTTTAAATAATAATTTATTGAGTAAAAAGTTTCATTTATTAAAAATTCTTTTAGGTTCCTTTTAAATTGCTTGTTATTAATTAAACCCTTTAAACTTGTTGGTAGTTTATTTATTAATGTAGTAATAGCATAGTCTGGACGTAACGAGAATTGGTTCTGTGTGAGACTATAAGTAATTCACTCGCCTGTCTTGTGTTATGATTATGGATATTGCTATTTATAACATTACTTATGTTATTAACTGGAAAAAGTATAGTATGGTAAATATAAATGCATGGCAGAGTCATAATTATTAATGTTCTGAACAGATTCTTACACGAGGATTTACTGTTGCTATTTGTTATGATTCTAATGATTTATTTTGTAATCTAAACAAGTCAGCTGTTTTTGTTGTTTCCCCAGAAAATAACACCATAACTCAAAATGGAATGCACATTTCCAAAATATAAACTTTTTAATGCTTCCAAAGTGCAAGTATTTTTTAATGTATGAAATACAAAACAATAGTAACTTAATATTTTACAAAGTGTTTGCAGTTGATCATTCCAGTTGAGAGTGTAATCAATGGTAATTCCCAAGAATTTTGCTTTCTCTACTATCGTCAACTGTTTTATCTCCTAAGCAATAAATTATCTTAGACATATTTGTTTCAGCATGGTCTTTTTTTAAAGTATACTTCATAATCGCAGACTTGTCTATATTTAGCACCAACTTATTATTTTCAAACCATTGTTACATACTTACTATTGTTTGTATGTTTTAATATCTAGATCAGTCTTATTTTGGCTCTTGACTAAAACATTTGTATCGTCTGCAAACATTCCTGTACGTTCCAAGATCTATTCTTAGGAAATTCATTAGTAAAAATTATAAATAGCAAATGTCCCAGTGTAGAACCCTGAGGCACTACCACCTTAACTGGCAGGGGTTCTCATAAGTAATTTACTAGGTAATTACTAGAATTATGGTGAGAAATTGAAGTTATTTGTATTATTGTACTTGAATATGATCTAAATAAGTTATTCACATTTTTCCTTATTCCATATTTTTCAAAGTTGCATAGTAAAAGCTCATGATCCATGCAATCAAATGCCTTAGTCAGGTCTGCAAAATACCATTAATTAAAGTTTATTGTCAACAGCAGTAATTATTTCATTTTTAAACTTGTAAATAGCATGGTCAGTAGATTTTCCTGTTAAGAATCCAAATTGTGAAGGAGAAATTATGTTATTTTTTACTAAAAAAGATGATAATTTTTCAAAAGGATTTTTTTTCATTTAACGTTGCATTTGTTTTATTTCCTTTTTTTTATGTAGTGGTAGTATTTTTGTGTGCTTTGTTTGGAAAAGTGCCTTGAATAAAGCAAGTACTAAATACGTAGGCTAAGTAAGTGGAATTTTTATTTGATGTATACTTTTTTTTATCACAGTGATTGGGATTTCATCTGATCATGTTGATTTTTTTAGCTCTTAGCTTGTCAATTACTTTTACTATATCTTTATTGGTGAAAGAAATATGGATTTACTTATTTCCTAATTGTTACCTATTTAATTTGCCAGTGTGTATTGAATTTTTGGGGTTTTGCTAGAATTTTTAAGAATATTTTGAAGAATCTCTGCAAAAAAAGTATTCAAAAGGTTGACTATTTGTTGAGCATCATTATAAAATTTACCATTAACTTCAGTTTGGAAATTTTTACATCTTCTTGAAGTATTTATTTTTTCTGTCAACATGTTCCATATAGTTTTAGTAGAGTTGTTTGAATTTATTGATTTTTACTAAATGTTAGTTTCTTTGACATACACACCAATTCAAAAAACATTTTTTCATATTTTGTATACGTATAATACGTACATGGATTAAAAAGTACTAATTCGTGTAGATCTGTTTTTAAGAAATATAATGTATTACATTTAAGTTACTGGTTTGTATATATACTCCATTATTTTGTTTGTTATAAATAATGTTCAGTACGAATTTAATGGAGAGATACATCAATATAGTAGAAGAGGCATCAATAAAATTCACCTTCACTTCCACTCAACCAAAAAATATGAATTGAATCCATATTATATGGGCAAAAATCTACTGAATGCTTTACCCACTATATTAAGGCACAGCTTTGAAACAAATACACTTAATATTTTTAAAATGTTGGTGAGAAAGGCTCCTACTAAAAAGTGAAGTGGTTGTGTAGTAGTTTCAAAAACTCTTGAATACATTTTGTGCGATCGGATCCATCATACAAGTTTTACTACAGCCTAAGTCATACATCATGTCTGAAATTACATTAGTCATGTTGTACATGCTGTTATAGTTTGAGCTTATTAACCAACTTTAAAAAAGGAGGAGGTAATCAATTCCGTAGTTTTTTTCTTTTATGTTTATTACCTCAGAACTCGGTAATTTATAAACCTATTTGGAATGTATGTATTAATTTTTTTATGGGATATTTACAAGTAGGCTCTATTTTAATTTGGTAAATATTAAGAATCACTACTCATCGAGGTTGTTAGTTCTGGTGAGGGCTTACGTGAGATGAGTATGGAGCAGCGCTGGAATTTAAGGGTGGGGGAAACGGGATATCCCCGTGAAAACCAGCCGACCAGCGTCATTGTCTGACATGATTCCTACATGCGAAAATCCAGGGACTGACCTCACCGGGAAAAATCAAATACTAAATGTATAGTGATTAAGTTATTGGAAGGTTTATGACAATCCAAGATTAGGTAGGTACCTAACTATGGTCTAGGACTTTCTGGACTGACTTGGAGACTGTGAAGTCACATATAAACTCCGTAATGACAGACAGCACTGATGTGGAAGATTTTTAACAAAAGATCTACACTGAAAATAAATTACATTAAAAAGTAAAAAATAAATACGTTATTTTTAGACTGCATAGAATACAATCCATTTATTAGGACAGTAATATGTTATTATACTTATTTTAAGAAATTTCATGAAATTTCTTAGTTGACAAATTTTTTTAAACTTAGCCTACATTAATTTGGTAACGTTGCAATACCAGTACCTAATTAAACAAGGTGCTCTCCTTCCAGCCCCACTGTATACGCTGGCTGCTGCACCCCGTGCTGTTCGACGCCGCATGGCTGCTGTCTGTGTTGATTAAGGGTAAGCCAGTGTTATTTTTTGTCAAAAATTTTTTATTTTGAGTATCCCGGTAGTTCAATCAATGTGAAGGTGTTTTTACTTTTAGTTTGAGAGATATTGCAATGTTTAGGCCTATGATCTTCGAATAATTTTTGTGATTAATGTGTATGACAAACTGAAGTGATATTTTTTTTGGACATTTGTCATTGCTAGCAAATGTTGCTGAGCCATAGACATCTCACTGTTGCGTATAAAGACTAAGGGCCTGTATTACGACCTCAGTTCAGAAGGAGGGATTAAGAGAGTTTTGTGCACACTAATGGTGCCTGGTATCACTTATTTTTTTTTAAACTGGTATCACTTATTTTATTAAAACTGGTATCTCATGCTCTAGTTAAATGTGTGGACTAATTATCTAGGGCCTACTTGTTAAGCTAACTAATGTTTAAGTCGGCCCATGTGTATTATTAACATTTCCATATTTAAGTTGCTGTTTCTTAGATAGCTATCCAAATGTTCTGGTTTGATAATTCATATGTTCGCAATAAAGATCAGTATTTTGTAGGATTTATTATTGTACCGGTATTTTATGTCACTTACTGTCATTGACATCACATTTAGTGTTAACATTTAACAACATTTTGAAAATATTTTGCAAGTTATTATCTGTTTCAGTAAATGTTAAGAATATTGTGAAATACCATTCTAGTTGCCTTGTTTTAGCTCCACGACATGTCCTTTAAGAGTGATAATGTTGGGATTCTCTTTATTTTATAAGATGGGAGGGCCAAGTTGTTAGTTCATAGTCTTTTGTGAGACAGTCAATGCACTGTTTCTAATAAGTATATTGACATAGCCTGTGTTTGCTGTCTACACAAATCACACCTACTTCAGTGAACACATATCATAGTTAAATTTATTGAAGAATCTGTGTATTAGTGTGGTGTTTATTCACAACACAGTAGCATTGAATTATTTAGAAATAATTAATATATCACTATTTATTACGTTTTCATTTACGACTCGCTGAACAATGACAGCTTCCTGTTTAATAGGCAATGCCCTGATATATTCAATTTACGCAAGTTGCAAAATTTTCATGGAATGTTATCATTTCACATATCAGTCACTTTTAACTGTATGTTTTCCATTTCTGGCATAGAGTAGAACTGTCAAACGACAAAAGGTTTCCATGAACCACTTTGATATATTTCACTTGTTACGAAAGTGCTGCTTTCAATGAACAATGCACTTAATTACCTATTTATGAACATTTTGGTTCAACAAATTATCACTTGTATCCACTACACTGTAGGATCAAACCATGACATTAATAAACATTTGTTTGTACCACACTTCAAAATACAACTATGACAATCACATGTGTATATCAATTTTGTGACAATTTTCCTTTGAATTTTATAAGTATGAAAAATTACTGCTTTCATCTGTTTACAAAGCGAGGTGATGCAACTGTAACATGTTAGACTTGCATTCTGGAGGACCCAGGTTTGATTCCTGGCTCCGGCCATCCTGATTTCAGTTTTGCAGGCAAATACTGGGATGGTTGCTTGAGAAAGCCCATGACTGACTCCTCTTCTGTCATTGTACCAAGTTGTGTGTGTCACCATCTCTAATGTCCTCGCTGTCGACAAGACGTAGGTAAAGCCCACTTACCACCATCATCCTTTTACATGCACTATAAGGCTACACAATTTGAGGTCACGAGAAATGTAAGAAAAATCATTATTTTGGCATGAAAAATTATCCTCAAACCACAAACATGACTAAAACAATTGATATTTTCGGTGTCATGTCACTTATCTGAAGGATAACTGCTCACCTGCCTCTTGAATCAGTACCAGTAGCCTAGATGGTGAACCACTTGGCAAAGTTCCTACAAATCGTAATGCATTAATTTGGCAGATAACTAAAACTTATTGTGTCATACAGGACCTAAGCACGGGAAAATGAGCAGCAAAAACAACAAAGAAACAAACCATGGAAGCCAGAAATTGCTGTAGTTAACAAACAATCAAATAATTCAGACATAGGAACATTGTGGTTTACGTAGTTGGTTTCTTAATTTTTTTTTGTTCATTTCTCGCGCTTATTCATTTTATGTAGCGTAACTGTGGTTTCTCTATGACTCTGCAACATTGTGTATTTTCAAAAAATCACTTCAGTTTGCAATATTTATGTGCTGCTACATTTTCAAATATTAATTCTCAGTGGCTGATATATCTCGTAATATCCAGTTATTGTATCTTTCCCCACTTAGCTTGCATAGTTAACTTCACAAAGCTTGTCAGTAAAATTCCACCCTATCATTATACACAGGAATGCAGCTGAATTTGACCAGATTACTTGATAAGATTTCGGGTTTTTTTTTTTGTGGAAGTTTTGTTCCCAAGCATTTGTACTGATAGGTGAGTTACTAAAGTATATTACTCATGAGTGCAGCCTTTTTGAGGGCATTAGTGCAAGGAAAATAAAAATTGCATACAATGCACAGTGTAATAGCTACTGTGGTTAACTGCTTTAAGTTGCATGTCCAGACAGTACAACTGGTACCTGCAACTGCTTTTGTGAGGTTTTTTGGAGGATTTATGGATGTTTATTACTATTCAATTATAAAGCGTATTCAGGGTGGCCACCCACCTGGAAAACCTGGAATTTTCAGGAAAATTGTGATCACCTGGAAATGTCAGGGAATTTTTGGTTCATATGAGACATTTCAGGGAATTTTCTTGCCTCGTTCTTTTTGAGCTTCCGCAAAAATGATAAGAATTTATGTAATGGAGTTTTGAGAGCATTAAAACATTTTTATTGAAAAAATTACAGTTATGTAGGTGTAATTATACTCTATTGTCAAGTTCGTAGTTATTTCTGCTAAATGTTTTGTCAAGTTCACTGACTGTAGTGTCAGAAAGGACGTAAAATATTTATCTTTATTGGAAAATGTGTTGAATAAAATGTCAAAGTGTTGTTTTCATACTTGCAAAAATCAGGGAAATTTTTCGTTTTCTGTCAGGGAAAAATCAGGGAATTTTCGTTGTTGCAATGAATGGCCACCCTGATTGTTCACATTTATGATATCATATGTGTTATGAGCAAAGACGATACAAGAGACAAATAATGTTGGTTGAGGTAGCGGAACAGTTTCTGCGAAAAGAAAGTAGATGAAAATTATGTAGAGGAAAATGAAATGATGTTAAAATAAAGTTTTCTGTGACAGAGTAACAGTAATACTGAAGTATAATGTAATATGTTGACAATGGGAATAATTATTTATAGGAGGGATAATTAATTGTGTAATGTTAAGTAAGTTTGGTTGGGACCACGTCTTAATGTGTGTTGTTTGAAATTGTGTACACGCGATGTGCCTTGTTAATTTTTAATAGTGGAAATTAAGTGTGAACTGTAACTTTATACTTGGTGGTACATTTATGGTTTTGGATGTATTATGATTATTTAAGAATGTTTTTGTGTACATATTAGGAAATGAATGTTAACTGTAACTGTCTCCAATGAGAGTTTTGTTATGTCGGCAGTGCCTTGTTGTTTAGTGTTCTAAATTGCTGGAAACAGTACTATAGGTATGTGAAATAATATAGGCCATTCGGAATAAAGTGAGCACTAAAGATTTAACCTTTGAAAAAAATCACTAGCCGTTACTGCATATAAGTCAACATTAACAACAGTAACATTATTGTTTGTATGGTTGGTAGCAAATAACTGCATGTAGTCCCGTGTATTTTGTTATTTGAATACAGCGTTAGTGAAACAACATCAAATGCAAACGACCACTCTGTATTTAATATACTTTAAAATATTTATTTAAGTTCTTACTGACATACCTACTGACTGTACAATTTTATTTAATTAGCGGCAGCACAAATCGACGTAACCGAGTCGATTATCGTTGGCACATGCCTCTAACTCTCCGCGCCACAGAGGTAGTTTAAAATTTCACAGACAGATGGCACCAGAGTTATGTTTTCGCCGCTTGGCCGTTATGTAATGAATATCGGTTTCTGATAAACACACATAAAGTATTGGAAGTGACTGTTCATTAATATCATTGATAAATTATGTGAAGTCATTAGTAATGTAAGTTGTTATGTTTTATGATCGCCAGCCTGAATATCTAGACATAGAAACAGCATTATTTATTGTTTCTTTTTACGTGCGTCGTCGTCGTTCATTGCAGTATTCTGAACGGAATTTGTATTCTTGAGTTGCGTGTGTCGTGTGTGTTTTAGCGGCAGTTTTAGTTTAAAAGTTTGAATATACTATGCATGCATTTACAAGATTCGTAACTGTAATAGCGCCGTTAGAGTAGACGCAGAGAAACCAGTGTTATAAGACGTTTACTTGCATGTATTTATAACTAAGATTACTACTGAGTATAGCATATATTCAACACCCGTGCATTTAATGAGTTCATATTGTAGCTAAAATTTATCGGAGCACTGTAACGTAAATGTGAACGTTGTACAAGCCTATGTAAATAAAAGCATGTGGCAATGTTGATGTTTACATGTAGCGGAAAGAATAAACTGGCAGAAAATAGAAATTAATCAAGGCTTTTTTGAGTGCGCACTTTATTCTGAATCACCTATACCATGCAAATTAGCGAATTGTTGATTAGAATTAAGCGTTCAGTGGTTTGAGCTGTTAGTGCATTGAGTTTTATGTAACGACATGTTGGTTTTTGATTGTGTAACTGAACAATGCTACGTGCAATGTCCGATTTTGGAATAAGTTAGGTAGTGCTTTTGCTGTTGTAAGGTAAGTCGTTGAGGTCAAATAATATTTTGTGTTGTATTTATTTTATAAAATTTTATTGTGGTAATGTAAGGTACTTTGCGATGTCGAAGTATATATTTTACAGTTAAGTATGTAAAAATGAATTATTTGGAAGTTGTATCACAAAATAATGAACAGTGGATGGGTTGTATTTTACTATTTGAACCCAATATATTATTTGTACCAAAAAGTAAAATAAAACCCATCTGCTCTTTATTAATTTGTGATGCAAAAAAATTTTAATATTTAGTAGAGAGGTAGGTGAATTTTTGGGCAAAGTAATTGTGATAATACATAATTTGTGTCTGGTATCGCTATGTAATACGGTAAGGATGGGTTATAGTGTATTATTGGATCCCAGTATGTAGGTATCAAATTGTAAAATAAAACCCATCCTCCCTTTATTACTTTGGAATACCAAGAAAACAGTGAAATATTATAGAGAGTGCATTTTAAGGATGGTGAAATTGTGGAAATGAATCATGGGGAACTGGTATTGAAAAGTAACAAAGAACGGTTGAATTTTATTTCATTATTCGTACCCTGTACAATGGTATCAAGTAGTAATTTTAAACCCATCCGCTCTTTTTGACTTAGTGATCCGAAGAGGACATTGCCATTTTTGTGCCCATGCCCAAAACCCCCACATTCCCGTGGATCCCTATAAGTGTGTTGAAGTAAATAGGAAAGTTAGATAGTGTGACATCATTGGCGCCATGTTAGTTTCGTCGTTACTTGTTTACTTTTGTGTGAGATTGAAAAGTAAAAAAAAAATCCCAGATTTATAATGTTCATGCACACTTTGAGAATGTTCATTATAGTACAAGTGTTTTATGTCACATAATCAAAAAGGGATAGAGTGAAAATAAAAGCTTTTCTTAGTGTTGTGGACTTCTTATCTTACTGATTTTGCCTATGATACTCGTAACAGTATTTTTCATTTTTGTGACAAAATATTTGTGTTATTTTACAATCTCTGCAAGAAGATATTTCAGAAATGATTTCATACATGTCAGTGTCATTACTAGTCACCAGTTCTTTAATAAGGTACCATAAAAAAGAAACATTAATTAATTTGAACACTTTCCTTTATGTAGTTTCCGTAAACATTACGTTGTAGTGAGCTTTGATTAAAACATATTAGGTAATTTGTAACAATTTTTATTTCAAGTAGTACGACTTCATCTGTGTTAACAAATTAAATGTGCTTTGTATCACAACTTAAAATAAAATACTGTACTTAGCGTGCACCAATACCCTCAAGGATTTCCTTTTTTCCAATACATTTAAGCAACAAGTTAAGGCAATGTTCCCTTGTTCCTACTGGTTTTGTGACAGATATTTTTTAACCTTAAACGAGAGCAGTTATCACAAATCTGTTCGGCAGTTTTGTTTGAATTAGTTTTGCCATGACAGCAAATTTTTTCAAGACAAGAAATTATACGTTTTCGAATAATAAGACAACTAGGCCCTAGCAACAATTAGTTTTGTTAATTACTGTACCTCCTTAGCTAAAATCATAGTATTTACTGTCTTGCAAAATTAGTCAACATAGTGAAAGCCATTTTAAACAGAACTGCCAAATAGATATTTGACATGATCTCGTTTAGGTGTAAAACTAAGTAAGCCAATACAGCCGCATAAACTGCTTCCATCCATCAAATTGTGGGATTTTGAGATTCAATAAAAATTAGCTAATGAATATAGTTTGCGGTAACATTTCTGGTTTTCAGTTTGGTATGGTTTATCAACGTGATGTAAGTTACTGTGTGGTTAGGAAATGCCTTAAGCCACCTTGCAGTTTTTTTTACTGCTATTATTTTTCAGTGGCTTAAAGTAAAAAAATTGTATAAACTTGCTGATTATTGTTTTTGCGTTCATTATTTTAGATTCTGCCATGTCTGACAGTGAAGAAGAACATCTGGTTTATTTAGAATTTGATAGCTTAATAGACCCTGAAGTATTCAAGAGAGACCCATGTATTTTCAAGCTGATTGGTGCAGATACTGAAGTACCGTTTCTTCAAGTTGGTAACCAGGTGAGGAGATGTCGTCGTTTATTTCTTTGATAGAGATATAAATTAATTTTTTTGTCTGTTTTAAAAATTTTGTGTGCACATATAGCTTGTGCATAGATACACATTACTTGCAGACCAACTTAGGTCATTACACTTACAAATATATAAAGTAGCTAGGCTTATATAAGATTCATTTTCCTAAGCAAATGTAGTGAGCACTTGATGTTCTCGGACTAATTGGGGGAGGAGGTCGTCCTAGTTACAAGTTGACTGTTTTGATTGTAAGCAATATGTCCAGGTAGATAAAAAAAATATTTGTTTATTAGCCTACATGTACTATCGTGGTCAGTGGTGATAATTGTACATTTATAAAATAAGTTGCATGCAGTGCCTCAGAGTTCATTTAAAAGTAATCAAATAGTCTGTAGTGTGTGACATATATAGTAAACACCTTGCTAACTGCAGCCAGGGTTCGTATGGTCCTTAGATGCCGTTAAAAAACCCTAAATTATTAATATTATTTTAAGGGCCCTGGAAAGTTATTATTCTTTCTGATGATCCTTAAAAGTTTTCATTTCTGTAACTTTTTTTTCCAAACTTGTGTTTGTAGTTCTTTATTTACTCGTGTAATTCACTACACACTTTTCGTTATGACCTTTTGGGTTAAAAACAGGGGCTACGTATGATAATTGTCACATTTTTTTGTTCACAAGACATGGAGCCACTTTTATGCTCCTGAAACAGAGAACCACTTTTATTCTCCAGAAAAATATTTTTACCTACTACGAATTCATATGTGAAAATAGAGTGTGTGTAAGGTACGTGAGGGCATACAATATAGCAGTAAATACAGTATTAATACTTTAAACATATATTTAAAAGAATATTTTGGAATGAGCAGTGTTTGCAAAATATATTGATCTTCACTTGTTTTTGTTCAGTATGTGTGTGCTGCGTTGACAAACATGCTAAAGTTCACCAATATTTATGGCATGCAGTACCTTATAACTTTGGATCTCTTGTGTATCTACAGAGGTTTTGGTTTCCGGTATGAAATTAGCTTGTGTACTGTATGAGAACCAGACTAATCTTAACCAACACTGCACTGTGCGGTACTAATTGTTACCAGTGCTATCATACTAATAACATTTGTTTCCATGTGGAATGTTTACATGTTTTTTCCATCAGATTGTTTTTATCTATTTTTTTTCTTTTTGTTGTAAAAGTTTTTCAGTCCTTAAAAAAAGTTCTTAAAAATATTTTAAAAAGTTGTTAGAAGTCCTTATTTTTAATTGTACCGAGGGAATATGAACCATGTGCATCACTTCTACTAGTCCCATTTTCTATTATGTACTGTTGAACAGCACTGAGATCACTGTTGGTCTGTCAGTGTTTGTCAGTAGTAATGTAACAGTAACAGCAATCTGTAAATATTTTGTATGTGTCAGTGAATTGAGAGTTTTGGAACTATTGGATATAAATTTTTCAACTTATTTGAGAGCATATTTTGATATAGGCTAGAAGTTTTTTACTTCACAGAATTATCCGACATTGCACTTTAAAAAAATTCAAAATTAATAAACTGAACCATTTTTGTGGACATATGCCATTACAACTGAAAGTTACTGAGTTGTAGAAAAAAACCTCTGTAATCCCCAACAATCCATTAGGACTAAATAGCACTGCTTCTTTTTTAAAATCATTTGAAAAACACCTCATTAACAATAAAGACAGCATTGTAATAAAAGAACACACTTTGAATAGGAATAAAATAACACAAATCATAGGCCACATACACAGTACTATGAAAATAGATTCCATGAGATAGGACAAAAAGGAACAGTGGAAAATTTTAAATGAAATTGCCCTAGGGACATCATGTAAAAAAAGTTATAACATGCAATAAACTTACAATACCAAGATACATATCAAACCAAAGTAGTACTGCCCAATTGAGGGATACCAACCATCCAATCGAGAAATTTTGAATTATTTACTATCAAATCACTGGTTACTTGTACTGCCTATTTTAAAAATCAGTAAAACAACACTCAATTTTATTTATACACATATCTAGACAAGAGCAATTGGGAAATTCATGCAGTGTGTAGATCTCGCCATATAAACAAATATTCTGCTTTTCAGAATTTTTTGAACAACAATTTTAGTAACTTAGCCAATCCCAGGTTTTCTTTTATACACCAGAACTTCAAGTTGTTCTACTTTTTTTAACATCATTAAATGGCTGTAGAGGTGATAGAATCATAATTGTTCAAATATTTACTAGGCCTACATATTTATTGTCATTGAATAAAACAAGCATGAAAGCAAATTATGAGTTTTCATGACAGCTTCAATGAAGAATGCATTTATTGGTGCCCCAGCCCAATGCTGTTGAATTACCATATAAAAATTTTTGTAGCAGTGGGTAGTGCTATAAATATTTTAAAATTATTCTGATTTAATTAATTTGCTTCTTGACAGCAACAATACTACTATACGCAAGGCTTGGAAAGTTCCTTTTTAAAGTAACTAGTTTCAGTTCAAGTTCATCAAAAGGAACTTGCAAGTTCCAAGAAGTTTCTTTCATATTTCGCAACTGCTCTTATTTTGTCACACAGAATATGACATAATTGAGGACCAAAGTGAGACTAGTTCCCTACATAAAATAAATATTATGTTGTATTTGATTTACGTACTTGCAAAAACGCTGTAAAGGTTTTTACACAAATATTAATTGTTAAATACATATTTTTTACCAGCATAGTAAAACCATTTTTATTAATCCATAGTTGGCATTTCACACTAAAATCACTGCAGAAATATTGTACAAATCAAAAGACACCTACGGTATCGATCAGCTGAAACTGGTAAGGAAACACTGAAATGGAAGATATTTTAATGTATATAGTCAACCTAACGCTCTTGTCGCATCAGACGTTTAAACACCCGTTGACATTTCCCGAACATAAAATTTCTGTAATTAATCTCCTCCTGAAATTAAATTCTATTAATTTTTTTATTCTATCTCCATAACTCTGAATATTTTAAATTAGAACAAAAAGTTGCAGGCTACTAATTCATGTCGCTAATGTGAAACACAAATTGGAAAATGAGTTGGGACCGTCTGAGAAAAGAAAAACTTAGTCAGTTGTATCATCTTTAACCTAACAGGCTGTTAGTTAGCACAGTGATAGCTTATTCTCTTGTTAATCGCCCAATTGTATTATATCATCCGTTTTTATTCCCTTGTTAGTTACCAAGTTGTTAAGAGTTTTGGTGGTGCTTTTATGTCTATGTTGATAAGTGTGCTACGTTTATATTTTTTTCTGTACTAATTATAAAATACATACAGAAAATTAAAACTTTTATAAGTGACAAGTGAAATAATAATGACATTTTCAAACATGTTTAGTCTGTATTAGTCTGTACTGGGCATTTCAGTTAAGTTACAACACAAGAACCATGTACACTAAACTTAAAATTAACATTACTATCAAAATATGTGATTAAATTTTAAAATTTTGAGTTCATCATATTATTATTTAAGAGATATTCCTTTGGGATTCTCGCTATTTCAGAAGATTGGAAGGCTTAACTTTTAGTTTATAGTCTTTCATGAGACTGTTTCAAAACTCTTCACATGTTTGCTATCCACACAAATCAAAACTGCCTCACTGAAAACTTGCAAAGCCAGTGAAATTTATTGCAGAATCCTTGTACGAATGACATGAAACATGTTAGCACTGAATTGCTTAGAAATGATGTAGTATCACGATCATGACGAAAGCCACTTGTCGGCCTATTTCAGGAAATGCACTCATAAATACCAAGTCACACGAGTTACGAAACTTGCATGGAATTAAAAATCAAATAAGTTACTCAAATTGAAACCAGTACAAACATAAAACTTTAGGCCGTATGTTTTCCATTTAAGGCATAAATATGTGGAAACAGAACTGTGAAACAAAGCTATTTCCCTTGCATTAAAAATGCAGCTTCCAGTGAACAAAGCATGTAGTTATTCACGAACATCGCCAATCAACTAAAATTAACAAAGTATCCACAACACTGAATTATAAAGTCCAGAAATTAATTAACTTGTGTTTTCCTTACACTTCAGAACACAACCAAAACATGTTTGTAACAATAATTTTGGTACAGTTTTTCTCTGTAGCTTATAAAAATCAAACTTCACACTTCTACATTCTTGTACATGCTCGAGAAGGCTACACAGCTTGAGGTTACGAAAATGTATCAGAACATACTTAAGGTGCACATATATATTGCAAAAGTCAAAAGTGGCTACAGTCACGGTAGCAATCAATAAAATTTTAATTTAAATGATGCTGAACAAATTTGGAAGAAACAGTGGCTGTACAAATCACACATTTATAATAATCAGTTTCGATCATGAATTTGTTTGGTTAGACACACTTTTTCGAAGAACAGAATCGCCTAAACAGTTTTCAACCAAATTCATGCACTTGCACTCAGTTATATTTCCATGTCATAATACCTCACATTAATATGGCTTTGCGCAAATTATACAATTTTTATTAGCTTAAACCAGTTACAGAATTTTCGCAACTGCTATAGCTATCCTGTAAATCGCCTTGCGCTCGCCATTATTCTCCTGTTATATTTATCCACCTTTTCCTCAGCATGTTAGCTAGGAGAATAAATGATCTTGCTAGCGATAACAGGAGTTCACGCAAGTTCTCCACAACGTAAGTACTTAAACATTTTTCAAATTCGAAGACCAAACCAGAATAAACAAAACAATCCCTGTGCTGTTAATTTCATAGAAAACAAGACACAGAGGAGCAAGCGACAGAAAACTGCACATCACAGACAGTCAACAGCAAGGAATTTTCAGCGACCTAACTGCTGAATATTTTTTCGTTTATTGTACGAACTCGTAATTTAGTTGTTCGAATAATGACAGACATTGCAAATAACATTATATTAAATATAGTTTGCTTAAGTAAATGAATATAGGAATGCAAAAATATCGTTCAAGTTCCTAAAATAAAAAAAATGAAGTTCTGAACTTCGTTCACATGTCTAGAAAAGAACTCGTTCCCTATGCGTTCGCAAAATAAATGAACAAAATCAAAGGAACTCATTCATTAGAATTTGTTCCTTCCGAGCCTTAACTATACATTATAAATAAATCTACATACTTGTATGTAGTTATTTTGAGTGCTTTGCGAAAACTAATGAACTGGATAAGAGATCTTTTCACACCATAATTTCATTGTGGCTTCCTTGTTAAAGTATTAAGTTGGGCAGCACTTTAAGTTGGTTGCAGCTAGTAAATTTTTGCTTAAAGTAAAATTAGAGAGGCAGACAATTCTTCTGTTGCTTAGTGAGAAAATTATACCATAAGGTTACACAGTATGCCATCTTAAAGTTCTGCATCAGTCGCCATATTTATTTATTTTATTTTTCTATCTTCTGAAATTCTGAGAAGAAAAATGTGAAATTTGTTACAATAATATCAATTCAATTTACCTTGCGCTACAATAAAAGCATCGCAGTTGAATTTTTAACATATATATTTAAGCCGTGATCAGTCGAGCAATTTTTTTTTTATTTCTTAATTTGCTCAACTGATCACGGCTTGAATATACGCTAAAAGTTCAACTATGATGCTTTTATTGCAGCACAAGGTAAAAAGAATTGATATTATAGTAACAAATTTCACATTTTTCTTCTCAGAATTTCATAAGAGCAAAAAATAAAATAATTTGATATGGTGACTGATGTCGAGCCTTAAAGAAGAACTTTCAATTTGACAGGAAGAGTATGTATAGTGAAAATGACAGAACTGTAAAGAGAATTTGTCACTACTGGGAGAAAATATTTGCTTTGCAAAGTCAATGGAAGAAAATAATTTCAGAACTGTGGCTGGTAAAAGAGGACACATTGGTTCTTTCACATGGCAGTGCTGATGTTAAATATGGATTTTTATGTCACCAGTAATCTTCTCACATAAAAAAAAAAAAAAAAAAATATTTTTCAGCAGTAGCTGAGAGTAGACTTGATCTGCCAAAAGTAGGCACTAAGTTCCCATAACCAATGATTTCATCAAAAGGGTCAGATTAACTATAGATCTTATCAAGATTGAATTACACAAAAGAAACTGATGAAAGCTGAAATACTGTAGAAGAGATAATGAAAGTCAGATTTAAGACTTCATAGAAAAATGAACAAATTAAATAATTGTGAAGAAATAACACCAAAATCCAAACAGAGTATACATTAAGAAAACTCCTGGAATAAAGAAGAAGTCGACTATGTTAAAGAATTTACACAAATGTTGGAAGGACCTAATGAAATAATTAGAAACAATTTAAGTAATAAGTAAGTGAAAGGAGCAAAAATAGGACAGATTATGGAAGTAGCTGTTAGAATTTTTAAGTGTGACATTGTAAATTTGACAACTATAGGGAGAAAAATTGTGAGATGTGTTATTTAAATCAGTAGCAGATAATCCTTGAACCCTGCATGCTGTCTTGATGGTTTTTACTTCACTGGGTAGTCATAGAAAAGTTATAAATGTAATGTGACAATTTTTCAAAATTCGACCCCTAAAGGTGTGAGAAGGAGTGAAATGTATTTTTGATAAAACATTGTTATTTATCAAACAAATCGAGATACATATAAAGTTGTTTTTTGTTTCAGAATGGTGATTACTTAAATACTGAAAAATTGTTTTTCAGAATTTTTTTAAGCTTTACCCCTTAAGGGTATAAAGGGGGTGGAAGGGTTTTTTAATGAATCTTTAATACAAGTTGAATCAGACATACTACATTAGAACATAAATGTGATTCTGTTAAGAGAATAACACAAATTGCTGAGCGTTATAAGAAAAAAAAGTATTGTCTCTGGGTGTGATTGACTATTCCCATACATTTTGTTGCGCGAACTCCTCTAGGAGGCGTTACATGGGCTGTAAGAAATAGTTAATTTATATGCAACTAAACTACAAAAAAAGAGGCTAAGGCATGAATTATCTGGTGTACTTTATTGAGTAGAATTTCGGAAGTTATTATTATGATGTGAAACCAAGAAAGAGTGAATCAGATGCTGTTCCAAAACAAAAATAAATCTAGAATCTACTACCTCCTCATTCAAAAATGCAGCCATTACGTCAGTCAATATTTAAATGTGTTTTCTTCTCACAGAATTTTTGTTTAAAAAAATTGTTTTTCTTGTTTGCGCATGGCTAGTCAGGGTTTTTCGGCAGATCAGAAATTTCTTTAAATTCATGCCACTGGGTGATATGTAATTACGTCTGGTTGGATTATTTGGCAGCGGCACTAATACAAAATGGCTAAGGTGTCTGGCACATAAAAGTCTGAAATGGAATTAATATGGCTTTACCAGAAAAAAAATATTTACACAAGTTCTAAAAAATAAAAATTTTTTTCTTGCAAAATAATTTCAGTTAAGTTTGTTCAAAATTTAGGACTGAGGTATATAGAGAGAATAAATATGTAACAGTTCCACAATGGCTGGCGGGAAAGCTTACATCGTCGATCCCTAGTCGGCTTCACGTTCATTCCAAAACATTATACATACTAATAATGCCTCTTCTAATAATTGCAATCACTTAAAGCTTTCCTTAGCCTAACACACTCTCCCAACAGTGTTTCTATCAGTTAGGTATGGTAAATGTCCCTGGTTAACCATGGAAGCCTGTCGTAACATCTTGCTGCCTTAGGAGTTATCAAAAGAATGGGGCCCTTATTGCAATGTGTAAGGCTTATCCTTGCTCTAAGATGAATGGAATATGCTGGCAACGAGGTGTTAAATCTCAACTGCTCTGAGGACTACATAGCATAGTCAGGCTGAAAACACTTATTCCATTACATTTTCCCCTCTTTTCGTCCCTTTTGGGAGTCAAATTTTGAAAAAAAAATTAAAAAATTCTTCCTGGGCATTTGCGTAGTTAAAAAAAAAAACAGTCAGCTCTGTATCTAAAAGTTTGCTAGATGTTGAGGAATAATCGACAACACATTTCACATCATTTCTCCCCTTTAATAGTCAAATTTCGAAAAATCCTGAAATTATCTAATATGCATTTTTGTGAAAATGCAAATGAAGTATAAATCACATGATAGACCACTGAATTTGAGGTGTATTGACTATTTATGGAAAACAAATTTCACCCACTTTAGGGGTTGAATGTCGAATAGTCCTTTCTTAGAGCTTGCCTATACCCAAAGGGAACCCACTTTCAAATTTCACGTTTCTAGGTCTGGTGGATTGGACTGTGGTTTGATATGTCAGTCAGTCAGTGATTCATTTTATACATAGAGATTTAGATTTATTGTGTTTTGTTTTGCAAGGTCTTCGTTTTGTGTTTGAATTTCATATCACATTTGATACCATCTTGCAGTCTTTTTATGTCTGTTAAGGAAAGTAAATTTTCCAATTCATCTTATGTTAAAAGAAAGCTAAAAAGAAATGTGCTCAATTTCATTCTCATTAGTTGCATTTTGGAATTTTAATAAATATTTAAAATTAAATAGATTACATTCTTAACAGGTCTGCCCTCACATTTTAAGACGTGTAAAATTAGTATTTTATTGTTTGTTTGCATTACTCATTTATTTAAATAAAAATATTACTGGTGTTTCTTATTCTCCTACAGTTTTTCTTGGTTTTGTGGCAGTCCTTTTGTAAATATTTAATTATTACCTATTGCCTTTATTAGTGTTATCTTAATGTGTCAATGGTAAAAAGAAATGTCAGTGTGCAAAATTTCAGTCAGTTTGAAATGAAAGCTTCTCAGAAATGACAAGATAGTTTCGCGCAGAGCATCATTTTACGGTATCACACCACTGCAGTTTACATACGTACTGAGGCAGGACATAGAGAAGCGAAGACACAGAGAATAAAGAAGAAGAAACCAGATATGTAGTATGGGACTTGTGGGAGTGGTGTTGATGGGGAGGGGGTTGACAGTTCTCTTTCCTCCTACCTGTCTAGAGAGGCAATGTGTAACCAAAGAACTTTGTGTGGACTCTGCTAGATGTCAGGTCGCAGAGCATATACAAGCGATATCCTGCCTCTCCAGACTCTCACTCAATACTGACGCATTAAATATGACATTATAACTTATGTACGGGTTGGTTGCGGACACAGTAGTGGCAAGGAAGTGTTTTAGAAACATATAAGCTAATTTGCAGCTTATTCTGAAATATTACTGTTTTCTGCGATGCACCAATCTTAAAGTGGAAGGTAAAAATGTGTGCTTTTAACAAATTTAAAAAAATGCTGCCTGAAGTGTCTCTGGCTGAGACTTATATGGGTACAACAATTCTGGAGTTGGCTTGTCTTAAACAAATGCACTGCTGTGTGGCCCAAAAAACTAGTTAAGTCTACTGGGCAAGGGCATGCGTGGAGTTCAAGCAGAAAGGTTCAACACCTGAACTACGTACGGCACTTCTAAATGGTACTCTAATGTTGAAGTTTCAGTTTAGCAACACTGTTACCCTGGTTACTAACCTACTGCTTCTTGTAGTCCATGCTTCATCTCCACTTTTACAGAGTAAGCTGCAGTTTGTGGAGGCTCTGCATATACAATCAGATTACATTTTAGGTGAGGCGGCGCCTATGCGTTTTTTGTGTGTCAGCCAGAACTACAGGTTTGGTATGAATAAGGGTCAAACACCGGTTGGTAACATACTTTCAGGAACATAATCCTAGTAGTTGGTTGTTTGCAGAAAACCATTCCCCTCTCTCTTTAATAGATAAGGAATTTAGTTTACCTTCACTCTCTTCCCTTTTCTCTTTCTCTCTCTCTTTCTCTCTTTCTCTCTCTCTTTCTCTCTCTCTCTCTCTCTCTCTCTGTCTCTGTTATTTTACAATCTATTAAATTTGTTGCTCTACAAGCAAAGATCTCCTTATAGGCTACTGATAATCTGTGTGCACATTATTCATGTGCTCAGTGCTGTTATGATGATAGGTGGAGAAAATAGATGCTAAAACTGTTTTGTTCAGATATCAAAATGCTTTATGCATAACCTCATCCATGACTTTACATTATAGTTTCTGTAATTATGTTGTTTACTACAGATTTTGTGCCGCAAGTGATGAGTGCACAGTAGTAACTTCTTATACACTGGTGGTGGGTTTGGCAGGTGTTTGCAGGCCAGTATCGTGACATACCTGGGACAGCCTTGTTCTTTGAAGAAGACCCAACACATCCAGTGGCAGACCCTGTATTCACCATCACTCCAGACAAGAATTTACAGTTTGTTCACAAGACCCGCAAAACTCTTCACATGTCCAGGGTGTTTGTTAAGAAAAAATGTGAAGCAGGGACATCACAAGATAATGCACAAGGTGTTGAACCATGTTCAGAAATGCCTCATTCAACAATTGAAAAAGAGGAAGTGACTAGTCTGGCTGAGGAACCCTCAGCATCTGACATGGTGAAGGAAACTCACTTGTGCGAGAGAACAGTTACAGACACAGAATCTCCTTGTAGGTCTCTGCAGGCCTCTCAGTAATATTTCTGTGTGCTTGATACCATTATTTTGATATATACATTTTTATACTTTTTTTTACAGATCCAAGATAATGATTAATCCTCCTCAGTTCATTGTGGCATTGTCCACTGTACAATAGAGTCATGCAGAGAAGGGTTTCAGATGGGTGATAAGTTTGCTTCAAGCTTCCGACTAGTTATACTCCCAATATCTCCAGCACTTTTTCTCTCATTACCAACTCGGTTATTAAGTCACATAAAGTATGAGGAACACTTGTTTTTTTGTCTTAGCAAAATTTACTGAAGCTTTACAAGTTTGGCAACCGGGAAGCCAGTATATTAATAAAATGAATTAATTTAAAATAAATGAAACATATTTATTTTTAAAAAAATGTACATCAGTCAAGGCAACTTGACTTTTTCAAATTAGTTGCAAATAGAATTCAAAAATTTTAAGAAACAGAATATTTTATGATGCCCTACCACATTTTTAGATACAGGTATCCAGTTTTTAAGTCAGATAATACTACTATTACAATTTTCCGCTTTCAACAGTGTTTAGTTTCTCGTTTCTGGTGTTTCAGCAGAAACTGGAAAGTACACTACTCAGGCAGTTAATCTGTTAATATATGTTTGTAGCTGTAAAGTATTCATACTAGTTTGAATAAAAATAAGTTTTATTTTGACACCCATGTTAAATTTTGATGAAATTTTGTGCAGTCAATTATTTAATGATGGTACAATGAAAGTTTTAAATTTACAGTTCTTCAAAATATGATGTCTCAATTATTTCATAGGTTGTCTTTGCACAACGTACTCTTTCAAAAAATCTTCTTGTCTTGCTCGCAAATGAGATATTCTGTCTACCTATATTTATACAACATTATTAATTAAAGCATGAAGATATCAGAAAAAATGTTACTGCCGTACAAAGCAGTGTCAACTTATATATCATTATTATAAAATGTATACATATTTTTAATTTTTTTAAAATTTATATTAATTAAGGTTAGTTGCAGTTTATTTACATCATTGCATAAACCGTATACATAAAATGTGACTTATGAAGTAGTAAATCATTATTACATGTATGTATAAAAATTTCCTGCCAATTTTTGTTGTATACATCATCAAAATTCTTTATTGAATATCATAATGCAGGGAGGGGGGGAGGGATTTTATAACGTTTGACTCAACAAAGCACGTAACCTACAAGTGCAGTGCACTATTTGCAGGATATCAACATTTCACTGTAGCATATACAGGATGTTCAAAAATTCAACGTCCAAATAGATAGGAAGTTGAAGAACACAAATATAAATAAATTTTACCAGATAACCATGTGTCTGAAACAAATAGTTTATGAGTAATGGATATTCAGGGGTATCGGGTGTGAGTCAGAAGACGATGACAGTAATAGTTTACAGTATTTATTTATTGAGCAATGTCATAGTAAACATTCCAGCATTAGCCTTCGTACAGAGCCGGTATCGATGTAGCAGGGTGTCCCGTGTTCGCTGGAATATGTGTGGGTTGTGCTGTGTGTGTTTGGGCCCGCTTCACACGTTCGTGTACCTACCTACGCCTCCGAGTCAACAGGGGCAAAAGCCACGTCAGTGTTAATGTAGTCTCATAGTGAGAAGTGGAATGGTATGAGGTCCAGGAAATTTGTATGTAGCACTAGTTCCTGCATAACAGTTGCAATAGCAACAGAGTTGCAGTTTCAACATGGAGCGCTACACGTGGAGAGACCTGCGAGACATGCTTTTTGTTTACGGTGCGGCTGAAGGCAACAGTTGAAGAGCCCAGCGAATGTACGGCAAACATTTTCCTGTAAAATGTCTACATTATCACACATTTACTACAATCAACAATCGACTTGCAAATACTGGCGAATTGATGGTACGCAGGCCTAATGCAGGCAGACCAAGGACAGTGCAGACATCAAACTTTGAATAAAAGGTGTCATTCCTCTTTGAGAACACTCCAGATGCAAGTACACAAGGAATTGCTGCCGAGCTCAGTGTTCACCATAGTTTAGTATGGAACATGTTGCATGATCAGCTACTTCATCCATTTCGTTCAATGAGAGTACAGCCATGGGACCGCCTGACTATCCAATTAGTCTTCAGTTTGTGCACTGGTTTCTACAACAGACTCATGACGATCCTTGGTTTCCGGACTGTGTTAGGTTTACAGCTGAGGCTCAATTTACGCAGGAAGGCATGTACAATTGTCACAACTCGCATGTATGGTCAGACGAAAATCCACGTGCAACGGTTGCGCATGGTCATCAGAGACATTTTACAGTAAACACATGGGCTGGTATTGTGGACGACAACTTGCTCGGTCCGTACATGTTGCCGTCTCGAGTCAGGTGGCCAATGTACAGACTGTTCTTGGAAGTTCACCTGCCGACATTATTGGAGGAGGTACCCCTACGCATCAGAGGGAGAATGCGGTTTTAGCATGATAGGGGCCCCAGCACACTTTGCAGAACTGGTTTGTGCAGCACTTACCAATACCTTCGGTAATCGGTGAATTGGCAGCGGAGGACCTGTATATACTGGCCCGTGCGCGATCATTGGACCTCACCCCATTGGACTTCTTTCTCTGGGGCTACAAGAAAACTGAAGTGTATTCTAGCCTTGTCAACTTGGAAGAGGAATTAGTTGTACGGGTTCTTGCGGCGACCACACACATACAACACACACCACGCATCTTTCAGCGAACACAGGACTTTTTGCTATGTCGATACCAGCTGTGTGCTGAGATTAATGGTGCTCATTTTGAACATACTGTATATTGTAATATTGATTAAAAAAAGGATGTGCTGTAAACAATTACCATTGGTGTCTTCTCAATCACACCTGATTCCCCTGAATACTCATTACTCCTAAACTATTTGTTTGCGACACATGGTTGTCTGGTGAAAAATATTTGTATGGGTCTCCTTCATCTTCCCTATTACTTTAGGCATTGAATATGTGTACAAATAGCTACACTTTCAGTCACTGATTATCAAAATGAAACTTTGTAAAATGTTTCCTACACAGTGATGTCAAAGTTGCCTTCTTTGTTTTCTTTTGTAAAAACAGTAGGTTTTACTTTCTAGCAAACATGTATGTACCGTTCCATTAGGCCTCTCTTTTTGGCTTTCTTCTCTTTCACCAAAAAACAAGATGGTGCTGGGTATTCCATTTGTCTGGTCAAAATGCCGAGAAGTTACTTAGGTCGTGCCCACGATGCTCTTGCTTTTGAACAGGAGTTGTGAGGGCAAGTTGTCTGTTAGTGATGTTAGATTCCTACTATTTCAATTATTGGTTATTTCGATAAAACAACTGAAATGTGATGAAGAGCAGTATTATTAGTTAGTGACTGACAGTTAACACTTGTATTTAACAATAACTGTGAAGTTCCGTTAATTTTGAATAATATAAAATAAAGAAATTTCAGATTGGTTCATAGTAATTCCTAAACTTTTACCTGTAATCTATGCTTGCATTAAATAAAGATGCTAAATTTCTATATTTTTTATTTATGGGGCCAATTTTTATTTCCATATTTTCATTTTCTCATAGCCGTTCCATTCACAACATACTACTTTGTTCTCTTTTTGACCCGAGTAATTTTGACCTCATGCTCTTTCGAATCCCGAGGAGAAAAATGAAAAGCCGAATGGAGCAAAACTCATGTGTGAGAATCTAAATTACGTGAATTTTAATTATTTTTACAAAAAAAAAACGTGGTTGTTTGGCATTACTGTAGGCATACAATGGATGGTAGCACACTTGGTATACGGCCTTTAATATTTCAAAACCCCATTAACTTATGTATAGTATCTTCCCTCTTACCATCAGAATGATAAAAAAAATTTTACTGCAGATATGGTGATGGAATACTGTTTTATGGATTGAAAACATCATTGATTTTTTACTTTCACTGAACTTTATTTCACATGTAATAACCTCACTTCTAATAATTTATCAGCAATATACAGTTATGAAAGGCAACATGTAGCAACAAAGTACGTATAAGATGCTTAAGAGTGTGTGATAGATAAATAAACGCTGAAATCATCAGTTGATTCCTACGCTTTTTTCGAAGCCAATATGGATAAAATACTCAATGGAAATGCTAGATAATAGTACTGTATTTGCCGACTTTATGAGTAAATATTTATCCAAAATTATTAATTCGTTACGAGTGATCTCTTGCGCCGCAGTTGAATACACGAGGTTCTGGCATCAGAGATTGTGCCTCAGAAGTTCGTAACACCGGAAACAATTTTGTTTTAAACGTTGGCTAAAACTATTGTCTAGGATTGCTATTGTTTAATTTTTGTAAATTGGCTTCAAGAAACCTACAGTTATAGATTAATGCTTTTAGCATTTGTTGGACATGTTGGTTGTAAATTGTGCAAATAGAGGTATGATTGTGTGAACATGTGTGATTTTCAGTGCGAGTGACACTCCTTTTGTGTACTTGGACTTAGTTTGTGCCTTCTGGTTAATCTCTACACTTAATTTTTTTTATTGACTTGTGTTTTTCAGAAGTTGGTTGTCTTGCATTTGTGTCTAGTTTTGGGGTAGTGTGGATTGAATCGTCATGGAGGTAATTCGCGATTGCGCGCTTAAAGTATAACTATATGTCAAGTTCGTGTTATTGATTACCAGTTGCTAATTTGGTCCATTAATTTCCTTTTCTTTCGCTACCGTACAAACATTGGTCCATCAGGGCCGAATCGTGCCGGGATTTTCGTTTTCGTTCCGTTTGTTTATTGTTTGTTTCATAACCTCGCACTTCTTGGACTTGTCGTTGGATCTTGACTTTTACCGAAGGAAATGCATTGGTGAGATCGTGATTCGTAATACGATTTGTAACTACACGAATCACAAACAGTGAGTTACAACTTTGATAACAAGTCTGTGGAATATATAACTCGTTCTGGCGTCGACTTTGTGTAGTATACGTGTGAACTAGCGTGAAATTATCGGGTCCTGTCTTGTGGTGTTTTCTTTGTTTGATATGGCAGACATCAAAGCAGCTAAATCATGCCTTCAATTTGCAGAGGGACGTGTGAGACATGTGGCCTATTTAGCAAAAGGGGTTATGAGTGACTCAAGTAAGATTGACGTTTTTCTCGCCAATGCTCGTGACTTCCCTGAGGTGAAGCGGTCGTACAAAGCTGATTATATACAAGTGGAAATTTCGTCAGACGAAATAGAAGACAGCTTTAACATCAATGATCACATGAAACGATTAACTAACTTTGAAGAGATGTATAATATGGTTATGGCGATCGTCGATGTGTTGTTGGCCAGAAAGGACAAAGAAACAATGCAGTCAGACACTGATGTTAAGGAATCGAACACTTGTAAGTCAAAAGTGGCCTTGCCAAAAATCGCCCTCCTTTTGATGGCACCCCACAACAGTGGTTTAAATTGTCTAATCTGTTTGAGACCTTAGTCTCTAACAACACAGGGCTTTCCTCAGTTGAACAACCAGCTTATCTGAAGGGTGCACTTAGTGGGGAGCCGCAAGGAATGATTCAGTCCCTCTCATTGTCTGATGCAAACTGTAAGGAAGCCAGGGAGTTGCTTAGAGATCGCTATGATAACAAACGTATTATTGTTGCAGCTCATGTTGAGACTTTACTGCATGCACCTTCTGCTTCAGCGGAGTCGCCAAAAACACTGCGTCAGTTGCTTACAACTATTTCTGAAAACGTTTCAGCTCTTGAGACCCCTGTGAATCATTGGGACATGATACTGATTCCAGTTTTATGCAAGAGGTTGGATGCGAAATTACAGTTGGAATGAAAATTGACATTGGGGCATGAACCTCAGACTCTGGATAAGTTCAGAGTGTTTCTTGAAAGGCACTGCAGGGCACACGAATCAGTGAATACTATTTCACAACGCAAATTGCCGGGATATCCAGCAAAACCTAAGCCGGTTCGTATTAAACGATACATGCCAGCATCTAGAGTCGTGGTCAACTCTGTGCAATCTTGTTGTGTTTGTAGTGCATCCCACCTTTGTTCAATTGCCCAGAATTTAATAAACAGACACCTTATGATCGCTATGCAATTGTCAAGGAGCACAATTTGTGCTTGAACTGTCTGGGTAAATCGCATCAATCTGAAAATTGTTCCTCTCTCTCGTTATGTCGACATTGTGGTAAAACCCATCACACTTTAATACATTTTGAACAGAAGGTTGAAAGTGAAGAGTCCAGTTCGGTGCATGTTGGTGACCAGTCCCTACCTGCTGAACCAGTAACTTCTCCTTCGTTGCTAATGCCCGCTATTCCTTGCTCGAGTCATAATATTCTCCTTTCAACGCCTCAAGTAGCAGTTCTAGACTCCATGGGCAATCCAGTTGTGCTGGCATTATTGGATACAGCTAGCCTAGCTAGCTTCATTACTGAATGGTGTATGCAGAAGCTGCATTTGAAACATGCCTAGATTCATCTTCCAGTTGAAGGGTTATCGAACACTCCTGTCAATGTGGCACAGGCATGTGCTTCCATTGTAGTTGTGTCAGTTGGTGACACTAGTTTCCAGTTCACATTAGATGTGTTTATGTTACCTCATATTACAAGTGATTTACTGAGTGTAACAGTATCTGGTGATGTACATAATGCAGTGTCCCATCTGAAACTTGTTGATCCTTCATTTGATGTGTTGGTTCCACAGACTTACTCATTGGAGCAGATTTGGTGCCTCAATTGTTGACTGGTAGAAGGCCCACCTGTAGCCTTAGACTCTGTGTTTGGTTGGGTTTTGATGGGAAGGGTGAAATCTGCACCTTTATTGCCTCACTCAGTCATTCTGCATTTCACTATTCACTTTGGCCCCCACCCTGGACTCTGTCATGAAAATATTTTGGGAGATTGAAGAGTTTCCATCTACTACATACTGTGCACCTGAGGGTGAGCAATGTGATAAACTGTTTGTGGAATCTCACATGAGGCAGGAAGATGGCAGATATCGTGTGGTCTTGCCATTTCGTAAATTCCCCTCCAGAGGTTGCAGACACCAGGCCTCAAGCTGTTCATCGTCTTCATGGATTTGAAAGGCGTCTGAGAGGAAACACAACACTTAAAATTATGTATGCTGAGTTCATGCAGGACTACCTGGTTTCAAGACACATGAAGAAGATTCATCCAGACCAAGTTTATTCATCACACTCTAATTATATTCCCCATCACTGCATATTCAAGCCAGATAGCTCAACCACAAAGTTACGCATAGTATGTGATGCCTCAGCAAAGGACTCTAGTGGACAGTCTTTGAATGATCATTTGTTGACAGGGCCTAAGCTGCAGAAAGAGGTAGGGGATGTTTTGTTACATTTTCGCTTGCATGAAATAGTGTTCACGAGAGATATAAAGCAAATGTATCGCCAAATTTTTGTACATCAAGCAGGAGTGTATCCTGACAAATTTGGTAACGCATGCAACATAAAGTACATCCATGCCCTCCCAAAAAAGGAGGGGGGTCCTTCCACGGGAAATTTTGGATTCCACGGTGCAAAAATGGTGCTATTTGGGCAGTTTTAAATTCATAATACTAAACTAAATACAATCTTGTTAGGAACATTAAAATTTTTATGAATAACTTAATTTGAGTGAACAATTAACAAAGACACCTTTATCAAATTGTTCAGGGTTAAAAGTCCATTCAAAATGTTTGGTTTTATTTTCTGTTTTTAAATTGCTACGAACAGGTGTAGGATGCCCGTTTTTAACGATTTCTAACTTTTCATTAAATGAACATGACTTAAAGGTTTATTAAAAATACTCTCTACGATGTCATTTTTTGAGCTATTAATATTGCGAAACTAAAATTTTGCTGCAAAAATAACAGTACATTTATCACTATTCATCACTAACTCAGCTCCGATTCATGCTGAATGAAATGTCTCTTTTATACATAAGCTTATATCAAGCTGTCACGCCACGCGCATAT
Source organism: Medauroidea extradentata (assembly GCA_003012365.1). Classification (NCBI taxonomy): domain Eukaryota; kingdom Metazoa; phylum Arthropoda; class Insecta; order Phasmatodea; family Phasmatidae; genus Medauroidea; species Medauroidea extradentata. The sequence continues at coordinate 40,440 of PNEQ01075369.1, forward strand.
TACGACCGCAGTAAAAAATACTTTATCTGTTCGTAGAAAATAGAAAAATTATGAATTAAAAGTGAAGGAAATGTGTCTACGAATATCATATAATCCTAACGTAAACATTTCCTTAAAAAAAAAATCAACTTAACACACACTAAATGGACTCGTTCACGGCCGCGATGTTGATGTATCTCCGTTCTGTGAAACGTGAATGCAGAGACGACTTGTGCGTGCATGCGCCCCGCTTTCGCGTGAGTTGGCAGTGACGTCACAACTGGAGAATGGTTGTTGAGAATACCACAGCGCCTTGCCGCGACGATTTGAGGAACTATTACAAGTGTCATCCATGGTGGCAGCAATAGGTAGCGCTAGCGCTAATGCGTAAGTAGACGCACGTCACGCAATAATACGTCAATGGAATGCAACGAAACAACGAGATTGACTGCGAAGGGAACAACTTGAGTAGAAATTAACTACACAATTAAACAGCGAAATGATTATCAATGATTTTAAAATATTACTTTTATTTAGAGCATGCACTGCATGCATTGCATTCATGGAGAATACGCCCCTGACATCAAGACCACCAAGACTACCAGCGTATTGTTTGGCGATTCAGTGACACAGACCCTGTCGAAGATTATAGACTGAAGACTGTAACCTACCCCTTTCATGGGCAATTTTTTTTTGTATTAAAAAATCTGTTAAACTGTTAAAAATGTATTTTTGAAATGTATGTAAATTTTAAACATAATTCTTATAATTTAAAATTGTTTGGGTTTTTCTCTACAGCATGTGGGAATGTATCATCCCTTCAACCATCTAGATGGGTTACTTAATGGGAATCATAATTCCCACATTCAAGGATTTTTTCTGTCAATAGCAAATAAGGCACTATTACAAAGATCTCTTATTGGAATATTATTTATATCTTTACTATAGTAAAATATTCACTTTTGTACAGTTTCTGAATATAAACACGTAACCACAGATTTATGTATATATTACTGGAACACATATTCCAACATTAAAAAATTTTGACATTCACTATATAAGAGATAAATAAATAAAAACTCAACTTCTGGTAATTGTGTGAACAGCGTGTTAAATTAAATTAAAGTCTACCTTGGCACATCTTAGCTCTATAGTACCTGCAGAAAATAGACACCCTCAAATATTTTCTGCAATTAGCTTACTTACACAAGAATTAACATTACACATCTTACTAAAACATGACTTCACTTACTTCCAATTTTAATTATGGACAGAATTCTATCACATCTAAGTCGCAAAAAAAAATTCTTAGAAACTGGGCACATTATCCAAAAAAATGTATGTGCAGGGGAACGAAAACATAAGTGACGACCATTGCCAGGATTACTCAGCTGTGGCACCCTATTTTCTATAAAAAAAATAAAGGAAATGTTTCAGAGGTGTGTGGTAAACTTGGAGAAACATTTAAAATCTCGTTAATCCATTCTTGCGCGAACCTTATATGACGAGACATTTGGCTAGTGCCAGGAAAAACGTAACTCGTTTTGTTGTATTTTGGGGGCAATGAAGCACATCTCATATAAGTAATAGGAAAAAACCCAACCTGATACAACAATATGAAGCCCTGAGTTAGGCTTGGCATCATTTTTTGCAAAGTCATAGAAGTGTTATCAATAAACAAATACATTATTTTAGCTCCACTTATTTGTGATAAAATATGGAAACATTCATTTACTAGGTCATGTAATCACACAGCATATATAATTTACAAAAAGACACATCCCACATATTCCTTAGCACAAGTTTGTCTACACGAGAGAGAGCATTTCATAACCAAAATTTTAGCAGAAGCAATAGAGTTTGCATTGTTATAATGTATATAAAATACTGGGAGACTGAATTATAATTTCAAACCCATCAATTTGTTTACATAAGATCAAGCACTGCACACCTATCACTAAACTGTGACTCTAAATTTCATGGAAACGTCTGAAACATGGATCAAGACAGAGAGCAACTTTGCAGTGTATACACTCAACTCTTGTCCTCTTCTCTTCTTTACGTGTAGAGCCAACCATGCCTGTTTTTGAAGTTCTTCTTTGGAACATGTTCACCAACATTCATTGTGCGAACTTCATGTGGTACCCCACTGCTTCCATTTTTCTTTGCAATAAATACAGGTGGAATTTTTTTTTTTTATGTAACCAGAGTTAAGCTGCCTTGCCAACCAAATTCGAAATGGGAGTTAATCCAGATCTCTCCTCTCTGTTTTCATCAAGATAAAGGAATTTACAATTGCAAGATCTAGCAAAAAGTAGAATATCCGTTGCCCCCATTTGAGTGACCTTCTTCCAACTGCATATCTCTCCCTGGTTGGTCGAATAGGTCAACACCTCTCATCAAGGAATTGTACAAATGGATGGCAGTTGGGCATGAAACTGCAGATTTTGTTCCATCTTTGCTCCTCTGTTTTACTGAAGTGGTGTCTTTGGGACTGTTTGCAGTGAAGAGTACTGTGACTGGTTTTGAGTCTTGCCATTTCACAGCTGCAACAGGACCTTTCACTGAAAACATAAACTCTCCTCACTGCATCTTGTTCTTTGTTTTCATCATTTCAGGTAAACCTTTCCTGTTTATTCTGACAGTATCAATGGAATAAATGCCATTTTCTAGCAGTGTCACCATAAATTTGTATGAAGTAAAGAAATTATCAAAAGCAACAATAGTTTGTGAACCAGCCAGCTGACTGCATAGATCCAAAACAACTCTTTCGCCAAGCCCAAGATCATTGGAACTGTCACTTTTTCCACAATAGATGTCCAAGTTAAGAATGAAGCCTGTAAGAGAGTCTGCTAGACACCAGGATTTATAGCCTCTTTTCACAGGCTTCAAAGGCATATACAGTATTGTTTAAGCCCTGATCTACCTTTGAGTGCTGATATACTTTAGAGAAGTTCTCATTCAATTACTTCAAAAGTGTACGCACCTTGCGAAGTTTGTCATATCCAGGTTTGGCTTCCAAGTTATCATAGAGATGCAGTACCTCCACCAATTTCTTGAAACATTATAAGAGTCATAATTTTTGCTACAGACTCTACACCTAGAATGGGATCAGAACTCCAATAGTTACACAAGTGAGGCAGCTAACGAATACCCATTATAATAAGCATTCTGAAAAATGCCTTTAGTTCTTCTAGTAAAGTATCCACCCAATTTCGAATTTTTCTGGGCTCTGAATTTCCATTCCCATGGTGGTCTTGTGATGCATATAAGTTTGTTTCACGATGTGAGAAATAGTATCATCCATAATAACTGAGAAAAAACTATTTCCTTATTGGTCTTTGAAAATTTCTTTTTAGATCGTGGTGAGATTTCAGGAATGATTTGATGACATGTCATTTGATTTGTAACCATATTCCACCCACATGCATCAGATATTACTTATGATTGGCGGAGTTTTGAGCATGCCAAAAGAGAAGGATTTTTCTGTTTCTGAAGTACTAAAATTTGAAGACCTAAAACATGTATTGGAAGAATGTATTTAGTGAGTTTCATAGTTAGAAGTACTACACGTATTGTTATCAGTGAAAGAGCAGGATTCTGTTTCACAAGCATCTACATTTATTCTTGTCATGAAACTTAGATGTTGAAGGGAAAATATTCATTTCTGGATAAAGTTCAGCAGAAGGTGACAATGCAGTATTAAAATCGTTGAAGAATTCTGAGGTGGTGGTGATGGTGGTGGTAACAATCGGTCTGTGTCCAACACTAACGTTTTAGAAGCAGCACTTTGCAGAACACTTACTTCTAGCTCTTGATTGTCCAACAATGAACTCCTAGCGTCAGACTGAACAGAATGGGAAGACAAATCATGAAATTCGTCTCTGGCACCTTCATCTGGTTCTTTTACAGAGTTTGTTTCCTCATCAGGAAGTGAAGAAAAGTACTCCATCATTTCATTCTCATCCCGGAAGTGTTCCTGCAAATTGTTCCGCGTGACAGGGTATAGCTAATACAGTAAGCGAGGGTGACCGAGACACGTGCTTTTTGGCAGAAAACTATTCCTATTACCTTCAATTTCAGTAAGCTGTTGTATAAATACAGTGTAAATGAACAGCTAAAACTTTCTTGTAGTAAAAATTTGAAAAACAGTATCACAAAGTCACCACAATTTCACAAAGTAGCCCCTGTTTAGAGTAATTAATTAATTAATTAGTGCTACGCTCTAATATTTTATCTTTGACGGAAAACATGTACAGTAATACTTTTTAATGAAACAGCTTAAAAAAAAAAATAGTTTTTGCTGTATTCGTGGACTGAAAGAAAGGTGCAGGAAAATTAATGTATTCAACTAAATAACACATGTTTCTAACCATATAATATATAAGTGAAACTTTATCCCGGCAAGTAATGATAACAACAAAATTGTGGGCCTATACATCAGTTCCTACAATGTTCATAATGTAGATAATCATGAATTTATCATAACGAAATAATGGTAACATTTGTATTTATTTTCCTTATTTACAAGCATAAGTAATGCAGTTGTCAAGCCACTGCAATCAACATGCATTTTATTGGGACTAATTTTAAAAACTGCAACTTTATTGCACCTTTGAACTAGGGGTGGGCGAATATGAAAATTTCATTTCGAAGCGAATATGTTGAAATATTCACGAATTCGAATCGAATATTGAATCGAATATCAAGTAAATTGAATTTTTAAACAAATATACAATGCAAAATAATTTACACTGTTAGGAACTTACCTTGAAGGCTAATTCTAAGTTATGTAAAAAATGAGGGTTTTTTAGTGATTTACAAAAAATGTTTTGACTGGAATTATTTATGTAATTGCTCAGGATGTTGTTTCAGATGATTCTGTAGGGCTGTAGTGGTACCTAAAAGAATCCCAAAATCCCAAAAAATTCAGTTAGTTTTATAAATCTTAACTGACCCTAAAATCGTATCTTTTTTAAATTAATAATGAAGTACCTGTTGGAATTTTTAATATTTTCTCGCATGTTTTGTATGTTGCTTCATTTACCACTGACACTTTTAGTAAAAAATAATCAAATACTGCTCCTGGATTTTTTGGCAGGTGGCCTAGTATTCAGACCTGAAGTGCTTGACTCCGTTAGTTGAATTTAGGAAATTGCCAAAATAGTTTTCCAGGTTATCTTCTTCTGCGTAGTGACATTCGTTATTTTGTATTCACGAGGCGCTTATGGAAACCCACTAGGAATATTCCTGCTGGGTAGCATAGGTCACGTGACTGGAGTTACTCACTGCAGAAGCGGTAGTTTCAGGCCGTGTCCGAACTCGCCTGAAGTATGTACTTGTGTGCACCTACCCCCGGAAGTGACATCACAAGGGCTGTCCGAATTGGAAGTGAAGTACGTAAGTACGCAAGGGAACGAATGTGTGTACTTGTCGCGCCCCTCACGACCTTCATGCGTCGCCATCTTAAATTTTTGGAGTTTGTTGTTTAGTATTTGCAGGTTAA